>CM076846.1:82958808-83229726 GCA_039519185.1 Astragalus membranaceus | reverse complement strand
TCGGAACAAATCGTACGATTTGGCCCATATTGAACATACTCCTACGAGTTCGTACCATTTTTTCGAGTTTGTACCAGTTCGTACGATTTCGTACCTGTTTGTTCCATTTGATACCATTTCGTATGATTTCGTACCAGTTCGGACCAAATCGTACGATTTGGCCCATATTGTATAAACTGGTACGATTTCGTACCATTTTTTCGAGTTCGTACTAGTTCATACCATTTCGTACGATTTCGTACCTGTTCATACTAGTTTCGACCAAATCGCTCAATTTGGCCCATGTTGTAGAAACTCGTACGAGTTCGTACCATTTTTTGAGTTCGTGCCAATTCGTATGATTTCGTACCTGTTTGTACCATTTCATGTGATTTCGTACCAGTTCGGACAAAATCGTATGATTTGGCCCATATTGTATAAACTGGTACGATTTCATACCATTTTTTCGAGTTCATACTAGTTCATACCATTTCGTACGATTTCGTACCCGTTCATACCATTTCGTGTGATTTCGTACCACTTCGGACCAAAGTGTACAATTTGGCCCATATTGTACATACTCATACGAGTTCGTACCTGTTTGTTCCATTCATACCATTTCGTGTGATTTCGTACCAGTTCGGACCAAATCGTACGATTTGGCCCATATTGTACAAACTTGTTCGGGTTCGTACCAGTTCGTACGATTTCGTACCTGTTTGTACCATTTCATACCATTTTGTGTGATTTCATACTAGTTCGGAACAAATTGTACGATTTGGCCCATATTGTACCAACTCGTACGAGTTCGGACCACTTCGTACGATTTCGTACCTGTTTGTCCCACTTCATACCATTTCGTGCGATTTCGTACCAGTTCGGAGAAAATCATACGATTTGGCCCATATTGTACATACTTGTACGAGTTCGTACCATTTTTTCGAATTTGTACCAGTTCGTACCTGTTTGTACCATTTCATACCATTTCGTGTTATTTCGTACCAGTTCGGACCAAAATGTATGATTTATACCATTTCGTGTTATTTCGTACCAGTTCGTAATAAAGTATGTTTTTCTCGATTCCTATGCTCCATTTTTATTATGGACTGACTTGGGCGTCAGAGTGCTTGCAGGTGGCGCCCCCCCCGCTTCACATCGGACCTCAGCCATCAGCGTCACCACTGTGAGGTATGAGTTTCTCTCTCTTGAATTCTGTTCGGAACATTCGGCGACCACAGTGGGAGGCTCTCGGCTCTGTTCTATGCTCACGGTGGTGGAGAGTCTAAAGAGGACAAATAGCATCTATGGATCATGATCAAGACTCAGATCAGCTTCATTAATCTAGGTGAAAATCAATACTACCGTGAACGACGCCCCGGTCACGGTGTTAACAAACCAAGCTGGGAAAAGTCCCTTTTCTCAGATCTGTGATTTGGGGAGAAATTTTGGGTATACCGCTGCACTTCTTCAAATCGGTCCTTCACAAGTGAAGAGTATCTGAATCAATTATTGGTTCACACTCAAAAATTGCAAATCAAGATCCTGAGCAGAGTCTTGACGAAGAAAGTAGAAAAAGAATGCGTGAAAGCCTCTGGAAATCGTTTGATGCGAAGATCGCATTCTGAATCAACCTTCAAGACTAAGAATCTATCTCATTTTTAACCAAGTGGGCTGATGCTGCATCCACACGATTTCACTTCTGTTTGTGGTAATCCCTATCATTCAAGATCTACAATTTGGGGAAAGAACATTTGGCCGATGCACTTTCGATTTCACTTCTGTGAGATTCAATAAAAATCAGATTTCTTCTTTGCAAGCAAAAAGAAGGATCACCGCAAGACCTGGTTGTGTTGATCCATCAGATCTGTTCTTCATCAAGAATCAATACCTGGAAGAGTCGCTGCAAATTTGGTTTAGATTCAGCGTCGCTTGGGTGCCGCTGACGGAATCAGAGACGGTTAGCACGAACGATCCTGCTTCGCTAACTGATCTGGATTTGGAGATCAGCAGGATTGCAAATTCCTGCAACTCTAAAATCTGATATGATATCAACGTTGTCAATGACGTTGCGAAATCAGGCAAGAGCATTAGCGAGGAGTTTTGTTCGCTCTCATTCTTCGTCTACATCGACGACAGTGTATTCGCGGGGATGAGATCAAAATTGCAGCAAGATTCCGGTTCCGACCTCAACGTCACTGACTTCTGCGTGGTGTGACTGCGGCACTAAGTCAGCTTTATTGCTCGACCTCGTCTTCCTCACAAAGTTCGTCAAACGTGAAGACTTTAGTTCAGTTCCCCTATTCGTCATCGCCAAAGTTAGCTTCAAGCTCGGTCACCGAGATCACGATTCTAGCTCAGTGAATAGGGTGCGACACTGATGACTTAGCCTCTGATTTCTGTGGAGCCTCTGGGTTCAGGAACTGCAACTCGGCCCAAACCACACTGGCAGAACGACTTAATGGGGAAGTGCTCTCTACCCTTCCTATTTTGTGCGATTTTGCATATCTTCGTTAGTCTCTGATGCGTATATCCATAAATGTTTGGAATCCAATGTATAAATGCATGTTTGTGCTCACTGCTAGTCAGCATTACTTTTGTGCTTTCTTTGACCCCTTTGACTACGGGCTACGGGTCACAAGTACAACCTCATGGCAAATTCATTTTAGTGATGGAGTAAAAATGGAAATGCATAATTTGCTATACCATTCACGCTTGACTCCTTGATGCCTTTTACCCATATCTTGTGTTCAAGCCATTTACACAGGCTGACCTATTCACAGTTTCAGTTCATTATATTTTATTGAAAAATACATTTCACTAATTTATTTGTTTGTGAAGAGTTTGGACATTATAGCAACATGTGGAGCTCCAAACTGATTCATCATTGGCTGATGTCGGGAGGGCTAAGTCGGCCAACGAAGGGACTAGTGAAATGGACATTGACACCAATACTACTCGACCTCCGACTTCAAGCTCCGACAAAAGACATATCCACCGACGCTATAATCAAACGACGTTATGGAGGTTGTGAATTTAGAAGCGATGCATCAACCGGGATGTTGACCGACATCAATTTATAGTTCAACCTTGGCACGACGTACTACATCGAGGTTCAATCTTCTCTTTGATAACAGTAGGGTAGTAGACATTTAGCTAATGATTCGCTGAGATTTTTACTTGACTGAATTGTTTGCAAATCATTATTGCATGACATATCACTACACCAATGCATAATAAGTCGTTGCTTAATGCGCTTTTAGACATGCGTGATAAAAATTGCCAATAAATGTTATTTATCTCTTATCACGTGGTCAAGATAAAAAGGCTTCAATATGATTTCGTTTTCTCATTACTAAACCATGTTTATGCCGCTCATCACCATGTAATGTGTATAAGGCAAGTTAGGCTTGCACTTTCTTTGATCATGAGTTAGAGTAACTTTACACATGTCATAAATCACTCTTAGCAAATCATTTGTCAAAGTTAGATGCATACATCATCCTGAGGTCATTAGATGGATTTTGGTCAAAATGTTGATTTAGGATCTTGCAAGATACATGCTTCATAACTTTGTGCAATTGATCCCTAACCTTCGAGTAATGAGTAACCACTTTCATAGCATTTGCTTCTAAATTATCTTTGCCCAAACATAAAGGATAAACATGCTCATTGACCATATGATGACCCCATTGCTAGAATCATGCTAGGTCCTCATTGTTTTGAGTGGCGAATATGACACATTGAGATTTGCTTTATTTCTTATTCCATGATAAAGATGAGCACGTCGTACACTCACATTATTATTCTTTTTTCGGCTAACTTGACACTGATCACTCTGACAACAATATGTTTCTTCGGAGTTTGTGTTTTGTTTAGTTGACAGGAATTAACGATAAGAGGAGCTATAAAGCGCCTGAACACAACACACTTCAAATGTACGAAGTTGCTCCACGATAAGAAGATTGGCTCTAGCAAAAGAGCGCAATCTAACCATAAGCACCGTGGATACCACTTTATGAATATGTTATATATTGACATGCCTACTTGAAGTTGTAGAGAAGTCCATTCCGATGAAGATGATGGGCAGGGACCTAACTTTGTATTTAAGATATTACCAAGTTTATGTGAATAAATATGATTGCAGGTGACCCACTCAAAAGAGCGGAACGGTTCGAAAGGAGCAGGGGTTAAAGCAAATTCAACTTCTATAGAATATGCGGTCAACACCTTGGAAGATTCAGAGCCTATGGCTTATGCAGACAAATTACATGTAATTATTACTGATTAGTAATCATTGTTAATGTCTGCCCATGAGGTTGTTTTCTTGTATGCAGGGACCGCTTTCCATTACTTCGGCTCAGTGCACCTATGCTAAGATGCTATATTATATTAGATTGGCACAACGCACCGGCACACGGGGTCCTGCACCTTAGCAGATACAGAGTGTTTGGTACACTTGTATTTTCCATTTTATTTCAGATATGTCACCTGCAAGCATATTGTAGGCTCGCTTCTATTGTTTCATTTTTGGCACGAGATACACCCAGAGATCCTTGCCGAAGGTCCAGGAAACCAAACAAATAGGTCGGCTCTTCACTGACACCTTTGGACCGATGCACGCATGCTAGACTGATCCATCGCAACCCTGCAAAGGAAAGACGTGGCCTTCAGATGGCCACACCCTCCGATTTCTGAGCTAGATTGGGCCGCGACCTGTAAGCTGGATTAATTGAGGTCTCCTCGAAAGTCGTGGCCTTCCGATGGCCACGCCCTCCGATTTTTGAGCTAGATCGGGCCGCGACCCGTAAGCTCGATTAATTGAGGTCTCCTCGAAAGTCGTGGCCTTTCGATGGCCACGCCCTCCGATTTCCGAGCTAGATCGGGTCGCAACCCGTAAGCTGGATTAATCGAGGTCTCTTTGAAAGTCGTGGAAGATGGCCACGCCCTCCGATTTCTAAGCTAGATCGGGCCGCGACCCAAAAGCTGGATTAATTGAGGTCTCCTTGAAAGTCTTGGCCTTCCAATGGCCACGCCCTCCGATTTCCGAGCTAGATCGGGTCGCAACCCGTAAGCTAGATTAATCGAGGTCTCCTTGAAAGTCGTGGCCTTCCGATGGCCACGCCCTCCGATTTGAGCTAGATAGGGCCGCGACCCGTAAGCTGGATTAAGTGAGGTACGAGGGGTTCGTCTCCGTGTTCCAAGTCGAGCCCTTTTGTGGACGCGCACCTCTTCAGCCGAGCTAAATCTAGGCCGCGACACTTGCAAAAGAAAAAGTAGCAGCACTCCACACCTTGGAACAACTGTCGACTTTGAAAAACACTACTGATTTCGCGGTACCGACCCCGAGACGTCTGGGGAAGATAAAACTCGGACAATCTCTCTCCACAGCCTGACGAGACCAATATACTAGTAACCAAGGGAACATGGCCCACCCGCGTCCGCCTAAGATCAATTTGGGGGCTCCTCATCAGACTGATGTATGCTCCGGCCTTCTACGAGGTATACGCTATTCATACTTTATGTTCGTTGCAAAGCTCAAATGCTATTGAGAAAACATCAATAACACCTGATCGGTCTGGTGTACAAATCACGATGGTAATGTGCATTTGACTGTGTTACACAAACTGCTATTTCTTTCATTATTATTCAACTTCTACAGGTCGGATGCCCCACCCAGGGCGACCCTTCCACGAGGATGGGGCTACGATTGATCGCATCCCATCCTCTGGGGCGAGGTCATCCTGGACCGAAGATCCAGTGAGACCACCCGGGGCGGCCCTTCCACGAATATAGGGCCACGATTGAGCCCGTGCAAGCCTCTAGGGCGAGGTCATCCTGGACCGAGATCCAGTGAGACCACCCAATGCGATCCTCTCATGAAGTGCGGGCTACGATTGAGCCCGTGCAAGCCTCTGGGGCGAGGTCATCCTGGACCGAGATCCAGTGAGACCACCCAATGCGATCCTCTCATGAAGTGCGGGCTACGATTGAGCCCATGCAAGCCTCTGGGGTCATCCTGGACCTGAGATCTTGTGAGACCACCCATGCTTCCCCTTCGGGCGAGTTCAACCGGAACCAAGATCATGTCGATTGTTCGTAGCGGACAAACAAAAACGATAAGACCGCGGAATGGTCACGCTCAAAGTCACAATCGAACTTTTAAGACAAGGACCTAGAAGAGGTCGGGCAACGCCAAAACACGCGCACACAGAACAAGAGTCCGCCCTCGAATAGGGTGGGCGACTGACTAACACGGTCGAGCCGCGAGATATCCTAGACCAGGGGCATCAAGCCTGAACCCATCCTCCAGACGACTTCGGCTTGGGGGGCAACTGTTCTAGAGTGGGCCGATGTCCCAATCCTCGAAGAAGGCCCAGCCCAATCTGATGGTCACAGACTGTTCCGGAACCAACTTTGGCTAGATAATGGGCCTAGGAGCCCAATTGAAAGCTGGCCCAATTGCGACACTATATAAACTACTATGTGCTCCAAATAAAGTAAGTTTTTCTCGATTCCTATGCTCCATTTTTTATTATGGACTGACTTGGGCGTCAGAGTGCTTGCAGGTGGCGGCCCCCTCGCGCTTCACATCGGACCTCAGCCATCAGCGTCACCACCGTGAGGTATGAGTTTCTCTCTCTCTCTTGAGTTCCGTTCGGAACACCATCGTTAGAAGCTCTCATGCGTTGAAGAGCTCAGAAGCTCCCAACGACGCCTGCAACATTGTACCCGTCTAGGTGCAAAAGCAACAAACAGCTATATTCTCTTTGCTTAAGGGTTCCAACGTATCTATTAAGACAAATGGTCTATAAATATAACATTGAGCCCTCAAATTCTTCAAGGGAGACTTCACGAAATTGATCAAGACATTAGAAGCTTCTCAGCAGCTTCTGAGTAAGTCTACACTCTCTCCTAAACACACTCACTGCAAATCAACATATCTGGGACTTTATTGAGTGTGTTCATAGCTTGTGTCAATTGTCAATTGTATTTTACTTAAGCTATTTTTATTGTATCCCAGTTCAGAACCCAAACATATTTTCATATGTGTGTGTGCATTCTAAGCAATAAGCATAGGCTGCTGTATTGTGAAGAAGAGAGCTAAGAAAGTGTTTCTTAGAGGTTTAAGTTGCTAGACTTGGAAAAAACTAGTGGGACAGTTGATAGAACTGTGCTTAGAAAACTATCAGGGATTAGCCATTGGTTGGCTTGTGTACTATTTGTGAAATAGTGAAAAAGCTCACTGGAGGTGAGGAGTGAACGTAGCTTTGGGTTTGGGGTGAACCACTATAAATCTGTGTGTCATCTTGACATGCTTTCTATATTGCTTTCTCACTAACTGATCTCTAAACTAAGCAAGCTAAGAAAATTCTTTAAGAACAAAATTATATCTTCTAAACAATACTTATTTAAGATCATCTCTTTTTAAATACCAAACTAGCTTCTAAAAGAATTTGAGTCTAGAAAATGATTTTAAAATGTGTCACAATTCAAACCCCCCTTCTTGTGACTTATATTTGACTTCAATTGGCATCAGAGCGAGGCCTCTGGTTGAACACAGTCAAAAAGTTTCACAGAAAAGATCTTGGAAGAAGTCATGGCCAGACCAAATTCTATTGCATTTCTACTAGAAGGAGCATCTTCAAATAGACCTCCAGGATTCAATGGAGAACATTACTACTACTAGAAGAATCATTGAAGCTATAGATGGAATTTGAAGATACAGATATCTGGGATATCATTCAAAATGGTCCCTATGTTCTTAAGGTCACATATGATTATGGGAGAGTTGATGACAAACCAAAGGAAACATGGACTGCAGAAGACAAACGCCTAATCCTGCTGAACTGAAAGGCAAAGTACTATCTCACGTGTGCTTTAAGCAGAAGTGAATATGACAAAGTGGTTGGGAAATAAACTGCAAAACAAATATGTGACCCATTGTAAGTAGCTCATGAAGGAACAAATCAAATCAAATCAAGGAAGCTAAAACAAGATATCTAGTTAGAGTTTGAAATGTTCACAATGAGTGAGGATGAATCAATTGATGAAAAGTCTGCGAGGTTTACCATAATGATGAATGGCTTAAGATCTCTGGGAAATAACTATACTAACCTAGAGAAGCTCAGAAAGTTACTAAACTGTCTGCCAAAGGCATGGAGGCCCAAGGTGACGGCTATTGAAGAAGCCAAGACCCTATCAACTCTGAACATTGATGAATTGCTTGGCTCACTAAAAGTGCATGAGCAAGTAATGAAATAAGAACTTCATCTAAAGAAAAGCAAATCAATAGCTCTCAAGGCCTCTCAGAAGATAGAGAGCTCATCTTCTAAAAAAGTAAAAGGAGCAGTTTTAAAATCCTCTCAAGAAACAGATGAGGAAAATGATGAAGAAAGTGAAGAAGATTCAGAAGGAGAAGAATGGTCATTAATCTCAGGAAGGGTGTACAGTTCATTAGTCCTAAAACACAGATTAGACAGATTGTACAATCGACTTAACCCCCTATAATTATTTTTTTATAAAGATTGTTTAAAATTTGGGTGTTTATTATTGGTAAAACAAATGATTAGATTTTGATAATGACATTATTGAGTTGTGATTCCACACTTAGTTAGATACGAAGTGTGTTAAACATGTAAATTATAGATGTTAATAATAATACAGGTTAATGATTACTTGAAATGAATAAAATCATAAAGAGAAAATGATATACGGTGATGTAAGGATGCCGATCTTCTCCAGTCACCTCTCTCTATCTCTCTCTTCTTGCATTTTTTTTTATTTTTTTAATATAAAATAATTTAAGGGTTGAGATTGAGTATGATGATGATCCAATGGAGGGGGACGATCCTGACTGGAGTGACTGGAGGGAATCCCGACTGGAGAGGATTTGGGTCCGTGATGTAATTGCAGTATTAGAAAAAGGCTGATAGATGTAAAATAATTAAAATGACAACTAAAAAGTTAAACTAATGAAAAAATATAGAATGATGAGCTAGTGGAGATATCTCAAGCAAATGGAACGACGGGTGGAACAGGAGCTTTCAACAACAATATTTTCAATCAAATCTTTTGATAGCAATATAATATAATAATAGTAATTATAATAAAAAAAAAAGATAATAAAGTGAGGTGAGAAATAAAAGAACCCGTGATTGAGAGATTACAAACAACAGCTTTGGGCCAGAAGAAGAATGGGCTTGCATTCATGAACACCAAGGATGGCGGCGTAGCGCGGCGAGATGGGGGTACCGCTGGTGGCATTTATTGGCGCGGCAGGTTCTCCTGCTTCCCCTCCGTGGTTTTTGGTGAGGAGTTGGATCGAGGTTACGATCCTCTTTTCCAAAGTGGTCTTTTTATCCTTTGCTCTCTATCCTTTTTTTGTTGACATTTTGTGTTTATGGTGTTCTTGTTGAAACCCTGTTGGTTTGTGTCTTTTGTGTGAATTTGCTCTGCTTTTATACGAAATTTTTAGGGTTCTGAGTTTTTTTTTATTGTAATTGATCTTGTTTCCTATTTCAGATCAGAATTAGGGTTAGAGAGATTGGAAACTTGCCCAGCATGGAGAAGGTGTTCGACTGAAGGTTGGAGACATGCTCAGCAAGGAGAGCAAGGAAGAGGCCCAGCTGGGAGGGCTTCAATGATGTGCTGATGCTGCTCTTTTTTTTTAGTTATTTTCCTTTTTTTTTTAACTTTTTTTATAATAATATTTTTGGCGATGTTGTAAAAATTAGTATATTTTTGTAAATTCTGTTTTTTTGTTACTTATAAACCGATTTGATTTTAATTATAAAAATTGCTTTGATTATTTTAAAAAATGGTCGTTTTTTGATCAAAAGAAAGATCTAGAGAGAAAAGGACAAGTTGGGCCAAAGCCCTATCAAGAATATTAAGCATAGGGCCAAATAAGAAGCATATGCGCGATCAAACACAATAGTATCTGTTGTCCTGTGTCAAACTCTTAGGTCCTAGCCGTGGGTTCGGCCAGAGGTTTGAACTAGTGTTTTGATTCCTCTGTTCTTCTCTTAGGCAAATATCTCTCAAATATTTGTCTAGTAGCCTGCCTCAACACTTCAGTTCTGCTCCCTTCTCCCATTCAGCCCTCGGCCTACGACCTAGTTATTTTTGGGTGTTAACAATTGCCCCCCTTTTTGTGCTGTCGTATGGCCGCGAGGACGTTACTGATAGCGCAAAAACCCTTTGACATGACTTGATGTGACCGTTTGAAGCGACTAGCCTTCCGTTTCGCGACACTTGGCGCTTCGCGTTAATCGAAATGACGGTGCGACGGTTCCCAAGGACACGATGGCTGTGGCTTAAGGCTATAAATAACGATGATGCCCACTTCGCAAGGTTTCTTTACGCTTTCATCTTTCTATTCACCAAATAGCACTCCTTCATCTTCCCTGCGATTCCCTCTTTCGACCAACAATGGCTTCCTCTTCTCAAAGCACTGTTCCCTCCATCTTTACCACCATTGGTCCCCTCTCTGTTCTAAGGCCTAACGCCACTAACATCGACTATGGCCTCACGCTTTTCCAACAGAGGTTAGGCTCTTGCGAACTTCCTCTTAAGTTCGCCGGATACAACGCCGAGGCGAAGTTCGTCGACCTCAGAGGATGGCCGAAAAGTAATGCTGAGTACAACGTCTGGGCAAACCGTTTGGTTACGTACAAAGGTGCTTCCTGGAAGGAGTGGGGGATCTATGATATGATCATGGTGTCAACCCAGGAGTATTCACACGCTGCTAACCTCTTATTTCCGTTGATGTCCTTTTGGTCGACCACCATCAACGCTTTTGTCTTTCCCTGGGGCATTCTCACCCCCCACTCTACTGGATGTGGCTGCCATCTTGGGGCTCCATGCGGGTGGCCTTGATGTTCACGCCAATCCTGACTTTATGGGCGAAGACCCCCCTTTCGTCTTTGCTTTCACTTTTTCCAACCTCCTATCCAAGAACGCCAAGTCTGTGGGTGCTGTTACCGATGGAGAGCACCATGCATTCCTGGTGTATTTCTTCGATAAATTCTTTTTCAGCACCAAGTCTTTCGGTGTAGTTAAGGAACTCTCCGTTTTCGTCCAGTTGCTGCAAACTGGCCAGAAATACGCCTAGATAGCTTTGTTATGCAGGTCAAGGACAAAGGCTTTTATTCGAAGGCCGAGGGTCCCATCTAGTTCCTATAGCTTTGGGCTCAACTCTATTTTCCCAACTTTGCTCCTAACTTGTCCACGGAGGCCGCCGAGGTCTTCGGAGGCGCCTTCGCTGCCACTCCCATCCTACCAGTGGAGCGTGCGGAAGTGCTCCGCGTATTGCTGGACCTGGACCCTTTCGAAAATTTCTGTTGGTACCAAGTTCTGACAAACGGCATTGGTCCTCAGTGGATCTTTACCCCACAAGATTTGGACCCCTCTGCTCAAGATAATTATGACATGATGATACATTGGAGTCGTGTGCTTGTGGCTCGTGACCTGGTTGCTGGGGCCAGGCTTTTTTCAAACACCAATCCTCTCACCGTCGAACCCTATCATCCAAACTTTGTAGCTCGGCAATTTGGCGTAGGTCAACATGTGCCTATCCCCTACGACTCCATGGCTGTGGGTCGTCGCTGCGCGAAGATCTTCCCCTCTGATCTCACTAGACTCATTGCAAATCAGGATGCACATTTCCTCTACTTTTCTTAGGGCGTTTATCGCAACAAGATCGGCGAAACCAGCAGCCACATTTCATGGTGGTCACAGGTACGGGCACATGTTTTTCCCCGCTCCGACGTCGAATATCTTCAAAGAAATTTGGGCTCTGCTGAAGGGCTCCCTGTTCAGCCTACCTCGATGGCTGCTCGACTGAGTCCACCACCTTACACGGCCGCCCATTCAACGAGTGTGGCGACAGAGGTGAAGAAGAAGAAGAAGAAACAGTTACTTTTCGATTCTCCTCCATGCTCTTCTCCTCGCTTGAAGTCCTCCGAGCGACCTTCTTCTGCCACCGGTAAGTTTCTGCCGTTTATCCATTTATTTCTGTTGTTGGCCAGAGCTTATTGGCCTATATTCTTGTGCTGTTGTGCAGCTCAACCTCCTGCTCTAATTCTCTTAGATGATGACGACGATGATGATGAAGATGATAATGTCCCTATCTGTAATATCCCCAATTTTCGCTAATTAAATTAATTGACGTGAAATAATAATTAGTGATTTATTTGAGTTGATTGAAAATATCATGATTTGAAAATGAATTTGTTGCTTGATTGACTTATTATGAAGGTTGTGTGCTTAATTAAATTTAATTGTATCAAGTGGGGTTAATTAGGGCTGGTGGAGCCATGGGGAATAGAATGTGTAAGTGAGGGGTATTTTTGTCTTTGTACCTTACCCTATATAAACCTTCTTTCAGCTGAACCAAAGGGGAACCACTTCATTGTACCATTTTTTTAGAACCAGAACCCAAAGAGAAAGGGGGGGGGGGGGGGCATGAGGAGTGAGGGAAGAAGAGAAGAGAGATTTCTCAAAACCCATTGCATGTGCCATCTAATTGCACCACCAAAATCTGTTCAGTTTTCTCTTTCTTGTAATACCCATTTCGAGATCATCTTCCTCCCCCACCAAAAGTCACCATTGATGAACTCCTTGAATTCCACTTAACCAATTTCAGGACCTGAACCTTGCATGTTGTGTTGGTAAGCTTTAGAACCAATCTCTGCACTTGAATCACGAATTGGAACCACCTAGAAGACACTTCAGAATCTGGGTTCAGTGTACAAGCTCTAGGGGACCTGGGTTTCAGCTTTGAGTTGTCTAGAAGCGGTTTAGTGAGAGAGTTCGTGGTCCTCCGTTCGTCGTGTTTGCAAAGTCTCGGTGCGGATTGTTTTGTCGTCACCGAAGAGGTGAGTTCTATACTCACTAGGGAATTGATGTTAAATTATGTGTCATGTTTTCAGGGTTTCATTGTGCTTTGATGGTTGAATTTGTTGCTCTTTGAATGCTTAAATTGTTGCTAAGCTCACTGTGTAGACATTTTCTGGGTAGGTTCGGATTTCGGCTAACTGAGACTGTTTTGCTGGTTGATAAATTATATAACTTACCTTTTTAGAAACTAGATTGAATACTTGTCATTTTGGCTTTGGAATGGTGGCATTTGGACTTGTGTAGCTCAAGATATGAGCATCACAAGTTAGAGTAGAATTCTGGAGACAGTTTGAGAATAGGTTCAGTTTCTGGGCATCTGGAGATGATATAGGTATCCAAAAATTATATGGTCAATTGTTTTAGAAACTAGACTGAATACTCGTCAATTTGGTCCTGATTTGGTTGAATTTGGAATTGTGTAGCTCAAGATATGAGCATCACAAGTTAGGGTAAAATTCTGTGTATTTACGCGTCGCGGCCCGTGGCCATCGCGTCGCGACCTCCCTTAATTTTTGTAACGCAAAACTTTCTGTCACTTTTCGCGTCGCGACGGAACCAGTTCGCGTCGCGACGCTTTACAGTTTTTCAGCAAAATACCCTAAAGTTGTTTTCGCAATAACTTTTGATCCGGGAACCCGATTGAGGTGTTCTCAGATGCGTTTTAAAGCTTATTCAAAGACCTATCTATATATATAATTTATACTGTATAATTCCATGATTATGTTTATTCTTATTAACGGCCCTTGCGGTCCATGGTTTTATGAACGGCCCAATGCGGGTACATGGAATGTGTTGTGGATTTGATTGTCATGCTATGATTGTGATTGAGATAAGCTTATGCCATGGATATTGCTTAATGTGATTGATGTATTGTGCTGGACTGGCTGGATTATTATTAGGACAAGTTAGAAGAGTAAATCCTAGTAAGCCGTGTGAGATCACCTAATAATAAGATCATGTTAGTACAAGACTAAGTTAAGTACAAGTTCACTGTTAAGCATAAGCTCATTGGTGATGGATCATCGTTCACTGTTCACTGCTCATTGTTCATGGTATATATTATATACATCATTGCTGGGGTGACGACCCTGTTCATGGATTAGCGTACTAGTGGGAGAGGAAGTCATGAGCCTTATCCCCTAGGCCCGTTACATTGTTGTCCCTAAGGTAGTAGAAATGGCCGGGGACTGGGTTTGCCGGAATCTTTAAAATAAGACCCGGTGATATGCTAAGAATCATTGTCATGGTGTGTACCTTGTGTGTCGCTTAGAAGAGCCACGAGTACACGTTGTATGTTCCCCGTAGTCGACTTAAGGGCTACGATTCATGAAATCAAGCATAATTGAACCGAGAGAGTTAGTAAGGGGTCTCGATAGAACTCACTGAGACAAGTTGTCTCACCCAATTCATTGTTGTTCTTTTTCAGTTAAGCAGGGAAAGTTGAAGACCGTGAGGCACGGCTAAGGAGACGGCATGAGGAGTTGCTGACGCTGTTTATTTTGTCATGTTATGTATCTCTGTATTTTTATTCAGTGTCTTAGATGTACGATTGTACGACTTATGTTTATAAAGTTGTAAATCGCTTCCGCATACTTTCTATTTTGGTACTGAACACTAGTTGAGAGGTGTAAGGAACGATATTATGTATTTCTCATGTTAAATTATGTAAGCGCGCTTGATGGCTTTTAGCATCGAGTTTTAGTATGTGTTCAGTATTTAAAACAGGAGGTACTCTGATGTATGCCAGTAGTGCATTTCGGTGATTTCTACAAGTTAGAAATTATCGGGGTGTTACACTATCCTTGAACGAAAATGAACCCGAGAACTACTCCACTCATCTCCTTCTGCCGCTCCAGTTACCGAGGCATCACTCCCACCTCTCAAACGGTTACGGGTAAGTTCTATTCATCAGTGCATCAAGGGGGATTTATTCTGTTTTTTCCCTACCGAACTTTCTTTTGATAACTCCGCAGTGGCTTCGTACTCCAACCGAATCACCGCAATCTCCTCAAGCTCCACTTAACGACAGTCCAATTTCCACCTCTGTAAGTTTCTTTCTTAGGCTGAGCAATGTTCCCACTGTAATCCTCCTTTCTTATTATTTGTTTCTTTTGTAGGAACCCGCTGGTTACACTGTGGTGGCCGATCCTCCTACCTTTGCAGAGGCCGGCCCCCCTATTGACCAAGCCGAGGACCTCTCCTCGCCAGCAATCATTGATGAGGAATTGCACGCTATTTTCTGAGCCTTGAAGCTCCAGAATCGGCCCCTTCTTCTACGGAGGTTGACCTCGCCCAAGTGGAGGCGGCCTTGGCTGGGGAAATCCCCACCGATCCTGACCAAGTGGCGGATCTCCGAGCAACATTGTTTTGGGTTTCTAATTCCCTAGATGTCCCCTCCATCAAGAAAGATGTTCTTAAGGAGATAGCTCTGCAACTTGGGGACATATCCTTGGCTTCCCTACAATGGCTGGACTCCCTTCGGGCTGAGAAGGATGGTTACAAGGCGACCTTCATTTCCCTCAGCCAGACCAAGCAGGAGACTATAGCCGAACGGGAGAGAATTGCTGGTAGGATCAAGACCATTGAAGATCAAATAACTTCTCTCCAGGATGAACTAGCTTCTCTCACTCCTCAACATTCGACGGCCGCAGATAAGCTCACCGCCATCTCTTCTGATATTGTTCAATTAATTGTTTCGTCGCAGCTCTGCCTTAGATCTTCCCCTCGCACACCTCCTCCCCCTGCGATCTGGTGATGAGAATAAAGGAAAGGGCCACCTTGGAATTGAGATTTAGAGAATGATATTGACACCACACTCAAGAAAAGATGAGAATGTGAGTGATAAGTCATGGATTTTTTTTTATCGCCACAAGTTGCCTTGATAAGATTAGATTTAGTTCTTTTACTCAAGAACACAAGGGAAGCTCTCACAAGTGGAGGAAACTCAATTTTCATTCATGATTCAAATCTGATTTTTACATTCTAGGTAGGCACATATATATAGGATTTTTTTGGGCAGCAAGGAGATGTAAACAAAAGGTCACTTTCTAAGTGACATTATTCCTAATGATAGTCTTAACTATCTTTACTTAGTTGCTTATAAATATCTTAACTAAGTGACTAATCAAATAGATCTTACAAGTGGATATTCAGAAAGCACTAAACCTATCTAAAGAGTCACCAAGGCACGCAAGCCAAGGGTTTCCTCTTTTTATTACATAAATTAAAAAAAAAACATTAAAATCTTCACCAAAATTCGTCTTCACCATCCAGCCCGTTTTTCTCCATGATAATAACCGAATCTGAAATAATGGCACGAATAAAAATTGTAGAAATCTTTCTTATCTTACCAACGCATCAAGAAACGTACCAATCGGACTTCTAGATCTCGAGAACGAATCAAAACAAGACAGATGTATCATTGTTAATAAAAATCAATTTTTCAACAGCTCCCATTTTTTCCACCATGAGCTTGATTTTATTTTTGTCAAGGGCATCTATTGTAGGTTGTCATCATTCTCTCCTTCTTCGAGAGAATTCGACCTCAAATTTCTAGCTGTAATACCTCCAGGGTCAAAGGTAAGTCTAAAGAAATCATCACATGTAGCTTTCACATTCCAGAAATTTGCAAGGTCATTGGAAAGATTTGTTTTCCCCACGTTACCTTTGGATTCAAAAGCATATTTATCTTTGTCAAGATCACGAAAGGCAGCCACTTGTAGGGAACAATCTCCTTCAATCACTTTATACTTTTCTTGACATAAGGAAGAAATGTAGAGGAATGCCATGAATTCCCAAGTCCTTTTTCAAGTGTTTTCCCTTCTTTAGTTGTCTTCAATCCATCATTTCCCTCTTGAAATTCTCTAGGTTCTTGATGAATCATAGAATATCGACCAACTTCTTCCAAGTCTTGAGGTACTTGTGTCTTTTGAAAGCCAAATTCGATTTTATCAAATACTCTTGATTCTTCTTTTGAAAACACCTCTTCAAAATCTTTTGGCAATGAATCATTACAACTAAACAAAGGGTTAGAGTAAAGAGAATAACCAGAAGTAAATAAAGGGTTTGAGTAAAAATCTATGAATTCTTTCTCAAAAATACCTTCAAATTCTTTCTCTTTATCTCCCAAATATTTTACCTCATCTTTTGAAGACTTTCCTTCATTACTTGAACATTTTTCTTCCAATTGTGTAGATCTCTTTTGCAAACTCTCTTGTTTTTCTTTTTCCTCACTTTTTTCTTTCTTTTCACTCTCTTTTTCTTTATACTTCTCTTGGGCTTTACGGAGATCCGCTCATAATATTTCATTACTAGTAGCAATCTCTCTTTCCATTCTCTCCTCTCTTCTCATTCTTCTTTCAATCTCTCTATCAGCCCATCTATTTTCTTTTTGTGTTTTCTCCTTTTCTCTATCTATTTTCTCATGTGTTTTCTTCAGCCAATCACCAGTCTTATATTTCTCAAGTGGAATTGCAACGCATTCAGCTTTATAATCCATGTATCTATATCTAGAATTCCACATGATGAAAAGAAAATAAGATAGATATTATTGAAAATAAACGAACCTTTCCAATTGCTGCGTATTTCACCCGGATTAGAAAACCAGCAACTTGGTTCTGAATAGCAAATGATGAGAACAAAGGAAAGGACCATGAGATTTAGAGAAGGATATTGACGCCACACTCAAGAAAAGATGAGAATGTGAGTGATAAGTCATGAATTTTTGATGAGAACCTACGATGGGCTTGCTGTTCAATTTTAATTACCCTAATTTTATTTGAAGTTGTGATAAAAGTGCATGTGAGCAATTGATATATTTGGGATGAAGACACTAAGTTATTTCATTTCAAGTTATTTTTTTAGTGTGTTTAATCCACTTCAAGTGGTGTGTGTGGCGCATATTATTGTGAGTTGATGGAGTCAACAAACTTGCTAATCAAGCAAACTTGCTGATCAAGGAAGGCAAAACTTGCTAATCAAGAAAGGCAATCAGAGGAAAAAGGAATTACAAGATCCAAGTTATTTATGGCACATCAAAGACAATTAGAGCAAAAAGGAAAAGCAAGATCCTAATCATTAATGGCGAAATCAATGCCAAATCAACTAGGATATTTTCTTGCAATTGTTTTAACTAGTATTCTTGTAATTTTTGGATACCCTTTATTTCTTTTCCTTTGTATTCAGCAAGAACCTCCCTTATTATAAATAGGGAGTTTAAGTGTCATTGATATTCGAACAAAGACTTTATCAAAGATTTTGAGTTCATACTCTTTGGTTCTGGATTGGACCCGTTTATTCGATCTTATCAAGAATTCTTTTTTCTTGTGGTGATCCTCACATTCATAGGCTTATCCTTGTCTTGGATTAGACCAAGGTGGCGCCCCTAACCTTCACACCCATCTTCTTCACGTATTAAACAAGAGTTTATTTCTTTTGTTTAGCTTAAATCTGTTCCAAGATTATCCATCACATAACCCACGAAATTCATATCATTTCTTTCCCATATTCCATCCATCTTAAACCCAAAAATACAAAAATATAAGTCACAACCAGAATCTATACTGAAAGTCAAAGAAAAGGCCAATTTCCACAACAAGGAGGCCATCATTTGGTAATCAGAGCAAGGTTCGAATTGGACCTTTGTTTAAGCAATTCTTGGTTTTGTTTACCATTTTTATTGCATGACTTCTTAGGAAAAAAATGAGTGGAGAAGATATTCCTATTGGCGAACTTCTCATGGTGAGGAGGTTGTTAGGAAATTTCGTGAAGGAGGAGGATACAACTCAAAGAGAGAATATCTTTCAAACAAGATGCGTAGTGCAAGAAAATGTATGTTCTCTAATTATTGATGGAGGAAGTTTTACTAATGTTGCTAGCACACGTTTAGTTTCTAAACTTCATTTGGTAACTACACCTCACCCTAAGCCTTACAAACTTCAGTGGCTTAATGATAGTGTTGAAACGATTGTGAATGAACAAGTTGAGGTGTGTTTTTCAATTGGTAGGTATGAGGATGTAGTGATGTGTGATGTGGTGCCTATGGAGGCTAGTCATGTATTGTTAGGGAGGCATTGGCAATTTGATAAGAAGGCTAGTCATGAAGGGCATACCAACAAATATTCTTTTGTGCATCATGGTAAAAGGATCATACTTGTTCCTCTGAGTCCAAGTGAGGCGAGAGATGATCAAATAGAATTGAGAGAAAAGTGTGAAAAAGAAAAAAAAGAAAACGAAAACGAAATAGAAAAAGAAAAAGAAAAAGAAATAGAGTGTGGAAAAAAAGAGGAAATGAGAGAAAAAGAAATAGAGGATAAAAATGTTATTATTGATTATTGTTATAATCCTAACCTTTTTCCCAGTTTTGATGATTTTATTATCAAGAAGGTTTTGGATGACATTCCAAAAGAAGAAGCTTGCAAGAAGACAAATACAGAAGTGCTTCCAAAGGAACAATGCAATGCTTCCATTGAATTGAAAGAGAATAACATTGGGAAGTCATGCCATACAACTATACTAGTACCTTCTTCTAAACTGGTTTGTGTGGTCAAGTGTTGCGATTCTTTTAATATTATTCAATTGCCTAACATTTCTTCTTTATGTCATGAAGAGAACAAAGTGAATGAAGGAAACTATTTTTCAGGGGTGGAAAAAAATTGGGAGTCTGGGAAACCTAATTATGACCAAGAAACGGAAGAGGAAGTAAGTCACTCAAATTCAACCAATGGGCTTGGAAATTTCCCTACTGTGAAAGTTACATGTGATGGGTTCGTTAGACTTACTTTTGACCCTGGAGGACTGCAGTAAGGAATTCGAGGTCGAATTCTCTCGAAGAAGGAGAGAATGATGAGAACCTACGATGGGCTTGCTGTTCAATTTTAATTACCCTAATTTTATTTGAAGTTGTGATAAAAGTGCATGTGACCAATTGATATATTTGGGATCAAGACACTAAGTTATTTCATTTCAAGTTATTTTTTTAGTGTGTTTAATCCACTTCAAGTGGTGTGTGTGGCGCATATTATTGTGAGTTGATGGAGTCAACAAACTTGCTAATCAAGCAAACTTGCTGATCAAGGAAGCCAAACTTGCTAATCAAGAAAGACAATCAGAGGAAAAAGGAATTACAAGATCCAAGTCATTTATGGCACATCAAAGACAATTAGAGCAAAAAGGAAAAGCAAGATCCTAATCATTAATGGCGAATTCAATGCCAAATCAACTAGGATATTTTCTTGCAATTGTTTTGACTAGTATTCTTGTAATTTTTGGATACCCTTTATTTCTTTTCCTTTGTATCCAGCAAGAACCTCCCTTATTATAAATAGGGAGTTTAAGTGTCAATGAAATTCGAACAAAGACTTTATCAAAGATTTTGAGTTCATACTCTTTGGTTCTGGATTGGACCCGTTTATTCGATCTTATCAAGAATTCTTTTTTCTTGTGGTGATCCTCACATTCATAGGCTTATCCTTGTCTTGGATTAGACCAAGGTGGCGCCCCTAACCTTCACACCCATCTTCTTCACGTATTAAACAAGAGTTTATTTCTTTTGTTTAGCTTAAATCTGTTCCAAGATTTTTCATCACATAACCCACGAAATTCATATCATTTCTTTCCCATATTCCATCCATCTTAAACCCAAAAATACAAAAATATAAGTCACAACCAGAATCTATACTGAAAGTCAAAGAAATGGCCAATTTCCACAACAAGGAGGCCATCATTTGGTAATTAGAGCAAGGTTTGAATTGGACCTTTGTTTAAGCAATTCTTGGTTTTGTTTACCATTTTTATTGCATGACTTCTTAGGAAAAAATGAGTGGAGAAGATATTCCTATTGGCGAACTTCTCATGGTGAGGAGGTTGTTAGGAAATTTCGTGAAGGAGGAGGATACAACTCAAAGAGAGAATATCTTTCAAACAAGATGCGTAGTGCAAGAAAAGGTATGTTTTCTAATTATTGATGGAGGAAGTTTTACTAATGTTGCTAGCACGCGTTTAGTTTCTAAACTTCATTTGGTAACTACACCTCACCCTAAGCCTTACAAACTTCAGTGGCTTAATGATAGTGTTGAAACGATTGTGAATGAACAAGTTGAGGTGTGTTTTTCAATTGGTAGGTATGAGGATGTAGTGATGTCTGATGTGGTGCCTATGGAGGCTAGTCATGTATTGTTAGGGAGGCCTTGGCAATTTGATAAGAAGGCTAGTCATGAAGGGCATACCAACAAATATTCTTTTGTGCATCATGGTAAAAGGATCATACTTGTTCCTCTGAGTCCAAGTGAGGCGAGAGATGATCCAATAGAATTGAGAGAAAAGTGTGAAAAAGAAAAAAAAGAAAAAGAAAACGAAATAGAAAAAGAAAAAGAAAAAGAAATAGAGTGTGGAAAAAAAGAGGAAATGAGAGAAAAAGAAATAGAGGATAAAAATGTTATTATTGATTATTGTTATAATCCTAACCTTTTTCCCAGTTTTGATGATTTTATTATCAAGAAGGTTTTGGATGACATTCCAAAAGAAGAAGCTTGCAAGAAGACAAATACAGAAGTGCTTCCAAAGGAACAATGCAATGCTTCCATTGAATTGAAAGAGAATAACATTGGGAAGTCATGCCATACAACTATACTAGTACCTTCTTCTAAATTGGTTTGTGTGGTCAAGTGTTGGGATTCTTTTAATATTATTCAATTGCCTAACATTTCTTCTTTATGTCATGAAGAGAACAAAGTGAATGAAGGAAACTATTTTTCAGGGGTGGAAAAAAATTGGGAGTCTGGGAAACCTAATTATGACCAAGAAACGGAAGAGGAAGTAAGTCACTCAAATTCAACCAATGGGCTTGGAAATTTCCCTATTGTGAAAGTTACATGTGATGGGTTCGTTAGACTTACTTTTGACCCTGGAGGACTGCAGTAAGGAATTCGAGGTCGAATTCTCTCGAAGAAGGAGAGAATGATGAGAACCTACGATGGGCTTGCTGTTCAATTTTAATTACCCTAATTTTATTTGAAGTTGTGATAAAAGTGCATGTGACCAATTGATATATTTGGGATCAAGACACTAAGTTATTTCATTTCAAGTTATTTTTTTAGTGTGTTTAATCCACTTCAAGTGGTGTGTGTGGCGCATATTATTGTGAGTTGATGGAGTCAACAAACTTGCTAATCAAGCAAACTTGCTGATCAAGGAAGGCAAACTTGCTAATCAAGAAAGGCAATCAGAGGAAAAAGGAATTACAAGATCCAAGTCATTTATGGCACATCAAAGACAATTAGAGCAAAAAGGAAAAGCAAGATCCTAATCATTAATGGCGAATTCAATGCCAAATCAACTAGGATATTTTCTTGCAATTGTTTTGACTAGTATTCTTGTAATTTTTGGATACCCTTTATTTCTTTTCCTTTGTATTCAGCAAGAACCTCCCTTATTATAAATAGGGAGTTTAAGTGTCAATGAAATTCGAACAAAGACTTTATCAAAGATTTTGAGTTCATACTCTTTGGTTCTGGATTGGACCCGTTTATTCGATCTTATCAAGAATTCTTTTTTCTTGTGGTGATCCTCACATTCATAGGCTTATCCTTGTCTTGGATTAGACCAAGGTGGCGCCCCTAACCTTCACACCCATCTTCTTCACGTATTAAACAAGAGTTTATCTCTTTTGTTTAGCTTAAATCTGTTCCAAGATTATCCATCACATAACCCACGAAATTCATATCATTTCTTTCCCATATTCCATCCATCTTAAACCCAAAAATACAAAAAATATAAGTCACAACCAGAATCTATACTGAAAGTCAAAGAAATGGCCAATTTCCACAATAAGGAGGCTATCAAAAAAAAATAAAGTAAAATAAAAAATAAATAAATAACTTGAAATGAAATAACTTAGTGTCTTGATCCCAAATATATCAATTGGTCACATGCACTTTTATTACAACTTCAAATAAAATTAGGGTAATTAAAATTGAACAGCAAGCCCATCGTAGGTTCTCATTAATTTTTGATCGCCACAAGTTTCCTTGATAAGATCGAATTTGGTTCTTTTACCCAAGAACACAAGGGAAGCTCTCACAAGTAGACGAAACTCATTTTTCATTCATAACTCAAATCTGATTTTTACATTCTAGATAGGCACATATATATAGGCTTTTTTTGGGCAGCATGGAGATGTAAACAAAATGTCACTTTCTAAGTGACATTATTCCTAATGATAGTCTTAACTATCTTTATTTAGTTGCTTATAAATACCTTAACTAAGTGACTAATGAAATAGATCTTATAAGTGGATATTCAGAAAGCACTAAACCTTAAGGCATGCAAGCCAAGGGTTTCCTCTTTTTATTACAAAAATTAAAATAAAAACATTAAAATCTTCACCAAAATTCGTCTTCACCATCCAGCCCATTTTTCTCCCTGATAACCGAATCTGAAATAATGGCACGAATAAAAGTTGTAGAAATCTTTCTTATCTTACCAACGCATCAAGAAACTCACCAATCGGACTTCTAGATCCCAAGAACGAATCAAAACAAGACAGATGTATCATTGTTAATAAAAATCAATTTTTCAACAGCTCTCATATTTTCCACCATGAGCTTGATTTTATTTTTGTCAAGGGCATCTATTGTAGGTTGTCATCATTCTCTCCTTCTTCGAGAGAATTCGACCTCGAATGTCTAGCTCCATTATCTCTGGGGTCAAAAACAAGTCTAAAGAAATCATCACATGTAGCTTTCACATTCCAGAAGGTTGTCATCACCTGGCCTAGAGGCGGATCTGGATAAGAGCCGTGCTGCTCTACGCCAAGCCGTCGAGGGATGGGGGTTCTGAGGTCATCTTATGAGCACTCACCCACGTGGATCAAGAGAACGCTGAGGCCCCTACTGAAGTTATACTTGATGAGCCATCACTATCTCTTGACCCTCCAACTTCTAGCAACTCCCCTACTGCCTAGGCAACTACACACCACACCACAGGGACGGCGTTGCAGCTGAAGTGGGGGAGACAGTATCAGAAGCATGTCCGTCAATGGATTCCCCCTCCGAGGGTTTGGAGATACTAGGAGAGGCTGCTGCTGCTGAGTAGGACCAGGTTATAGCAGGTGAAGCTGCTACAGCCGAAACAAATGAGGTTATAGCGAGTGAAATCGCCTCTATGGCTGTGGATATCGTGACGGATGCTTCTACGGCGCAGGGAGTGGAGGTTGCTTCAAATGAGGCTGTATTGGAGTCCGAGGCCACTGTGGAGACCTCTGAGGTAGTTATTGCGCTTAGTGAGTAGGATTGAGGCTTTCCCTGTTTGTCATCCTATAAATTCTATCACCAGGCCGCCGATGTGTGGCGAGCCACCATGACAATTTTCTTTTTGTATAATTACCAATTTTCTTTCCCTTGCATACTTTCCCATAGAGTAGGCTAATATGCTTTGAGATATTTGCCATTGATTTTTGTTTCGAACTCTTCGCCATCGAACGTAATCAAACGGTATGCCCCACCGTCGTATCCTTCACTTACAGTGTAGGGCCTGTCCCAATTTGGGGACCACTTGCCAAACTGAAGATCTTTCCTCCCAAGTGGCATATTAGTCTTCCACACGAGATCACCCTCAACATACTTCTTTGGCTTGACGTGTTTGTTGTAGGGGGGACGTTTTGGTTTTGTTCATCTCAATTCTGCTTAGGGCAGCCAGCCTGTCATCGTCCACCGAGACCAACTCCATTAACATGGCTTGTTGGTATTCATCTTTGCCGAGGGCAAGCTGTCGAGCCACCCTTAATGATGTCACACTGATTTCCAATGGTAACACGGCATCCTGCCCATAGACTAAACGATAGGGAGTTACCCCCGTGGCCATGGACTTAGAATTTCTCATAGCCCAAAGGACCTCATTAAGGGTCTCGTGCCACCGTCAAGGCTTGTCTTATATGTTTTTCTTGATGAGCTCGATGATGATCTTGTTGGTAGCCTCTGCTTGCCCATTGACTTGAGCATAATAAGGAGACGAATGTCTCATCTTGATGTCATTTTCTTGTGCAAAGGCCACCACTTGTTCCCCGGTGAACATTGTGCCTTGATCGGCCGTGATGGTTTCAGGAATGCCAAATCTGTACATGATTTGGTTTTCTATGAACCTAATCACCGCAGCCTGATTGACACTTGCTAAAGGCACAGCTTCCACCCATTTAGTGAAGTAATCAGTGTCCACAATAATAGAGTTATGGCCCTTTGAGCTCGGAGGGTATATCTTGCCAATTAAATCCATGGCCCACCCTCTGAATGGCCAATGTTTGACAATGGGATGAAGCTCATCCGCAGGCACTCTTTGGATTGGTCCATGCAGTTGGCCAGCCTCACATCCCTTTGCAAACTGGAAGCAATCGGCCGTGATCGTCGGCCAATAGTATCCATGTCTGTATATCAGCCATTTCATGATGGGGCCAGACTTATGTGCACCACAAATTCCTGCATGGATATGTGCCATCACCATATACGCCTCCTTTCTTTTGAGGCATCATAACAACACCCCATTGGCGCTTCTTTTATATATGTCGTCCCCTATCAGAATATACTTCAACGCCCTTTGCTTGGTTTTGAAGTTAGTGTCGGCCGTTGGATTACGGAGGTACTCTGTCAATACTCCAATCCAAGCATCGGCAGGGTCCTCCTCGGCCGAAGTACGGGTATTTTGTTGCAAAACCTCGACCACCAACTCTTTGTAACCCGAGGCTTCTTGGGCTAAGTCGTTAGCCTCTTCGTTTTCGCTTCTGCGGACATACATGATGACTGCATCGGCGAACAACTTTAACAAGTTTTGCGCCGAGCCTCGCAATTGTTTAAGTTTCGTGTTATAACACTTGTATTCCCTAGTGATTTGCTTGATTACCAGCTGTGAATCCCCCTTGATTTCTACATATTGGGCTTTTATGGCGGCCAGGATGTCAAGTCCCATGATCAAGGCTTCATATTCGGCCTGATTATTGGAGGCTTGATCCCCTCTCATGCACATCAATCTCCACATTTGACCATAGGGACTGGTGATGACTACTCCAATGCCTGCCACTGTTTGGGTACTTGATTCATCAAACATGAGCACCCAAGGCTGTAGGCCCAAATAGTTAATAGACTCGGCTGGGGTGTCGTGTATTTCCATGTCAAGGCAAACGCATTTAACTTAATATCCACTTTGCACACAACCAAAACTTCCTTAGGTAATAGGTAATATTCCAATTTAGTACATGCATTAAACAAGGACAAACAAAGCTTCTCAATAGGAGAATATCTAGTCTCAGCGTCATTGAGGATCCTGCTGAGATAATATATAGTGCACTCGGCGCCACTATCATCATCTTGGGCCAATAAGCAGCTGATGGCTTGATCTTCGGCGGCTATATATAGCTTCAGAGGTTTCCCTGCCTGCGGCGGTACTAAGACAGGAAGATTAGTCAAGGCAGCCTTGATCTAGTCGAAGGCCTCCTGGTGCTTGGCTCCCCAAATCATTTCCTCAGTGTTCTTTATCCTCAACAAGGGTGAGAAAGCTTTCATCTTTCCGACCGAGTTAGAGATAAATCTTCTTAGGAAGTTGATCTTGCCTAATAAACTCTGCAGCTCCTTCTTGGTTCTAGGGGGTCTTGCCTCCAGGATAGCTCGAGCTTTGTTCTTGTCCACTTCAATGCATTGGTTGTGCACCAAGAAGCCTAGAAAATTGCCTGCGGACATGCCAAAAGCACACTTAGCAGGGTTCATTTTGAGATTGTGGAGTCTCGTCCGTTTTAGAGCTTGTTCAAGCTTCACTAGGTGGGCCTCGAAACTCTTGGACTTAACCACCACATCATCAATGTATGCCTCCATGATTTTACCAATGAGGTCATGGAAAATAGCATTCATGGCCCTTTGGTACGTGGCTCCTGCATTTTTGAAGCCAAAAGGCATTACCAACCACTCATAGATACCTAAAGCGCCAGGGCACCTAAAGGCAGTCTTATGGGTGTCAGCCTCGGCCACACATATCTGGTTATACCCAGAATAGCCGTCCATAAAGGTTGAGATGGCATTGTTAGCCGCGACGTCGACAAGCATATCGGCCACAGGCATACCATACTCATCTTTGGGGTGGCCAAGTTCAGATCTCTGTAATCAATACAAAATCTGACCTGACCATTCTTTTTGATAACAGGGACTATATTAGACAGCCATTCTACGTACCTGGCAGTCTGATGAATCCTGCCTTGAGCAATATTTCCACCTCTGCTTTGATCTGTGGCATTAGCAGCGGATTGAACCTCCTCGGTGGCTGTTTATGGGGCTTACAACCTTCCTTGAAGGGCAACCTATGCTCTACCAAGGCTCTATCAAGGCCTGGCATCTCATGGTAATCCCACACAAAGAAATCACGGTAGCCCTTTATTAGAGCCACCATTTGATCTCGTTGTTGAGGTTGTAATTTACCACTGACCTTGGTCATCCTTGGCTCTTTTTTGCTTCCCAGGTTCACCTCCAACAGAGGGTCTTGCGCTTCAAAAGTGGGCATCTTCCTCTGGATGGGCTCCAGGTGAGGAGGCTCGGCCAACGTCCCGTTGAGGGAGTCATTCGAACCCTCTTGGTAGGAGTGTTCCTCGAGTTCGTACTCTTCGTCTATTGCACCAAACATAGCCTCTTCAATGCTAGATTCAATCTGGAATAGGTGCAACCGACCCAGCAGGCTCTGTACTTATGGGGGGAGACTAATCATTATCCTTATTACTAGGTCGCGGGTCGGCCAACATCTTGAATTCAAAGCCTCTTTTGTAGGGGTGTTCATGGGTCGGTTTGGATCGGATTTGACCAAATCCGTTGCCCGAACCAATGATAATTATTCGGTTTGGGTTGGTTCGGATTTTACATTCTTTCCTCCAAAATCCGAACCAAACCGAACCGATATTGGACGGGTTGGTTTGGATTGGGCTCACGGGTCATTCACTAAAATATTAATTTTCTAAAATATAAAAAACAACACTTTTTTATGATATTCCTACACTTTAAATAGCTAAAAAAATTGAAAATCACACGAAATCAACCTCAAATCCATTAATAGTCTTCC
Organism: Astragalus membranaceus; assembly: GCA_039519185.1. NCBI lineage: Eukaryota > Viridiplantae > Streptophyta > Magnoliopsida > Fabales > Fabaceae > Astragalus > Astragalus membranaceus. Next base: position 83,201,766 of record CM076846.1, on the reverse strand, counting down.
CATTCATAGTATTAAAATTTTACAACTTAATCATAAATTATTAAGGTAAAAATTCTAAGAAAATAAAATCGTGTGCATCTAAAATTACAAAATTGTTATGACGTAATATGGGTTGGTTCGGGTTCGCGGATTTGATTTTTAAAATCCGTTGCCCGATCCAAACATCTACGGGTTGGTTTGGATTTGTTCGATTTTGACCCGAACACGAAAAATATCCGAACCAAACATATCGGTTTGGATTGGATCGTGGGTTGATTTGGATTTGCCCGAACCACTGAACACCCCTACTCTTTTGGTCCAGTCACATGACTCTATGCCACCTTCCTCATAATCCCCTGGGATGGAAATAGGATGCAAATGAGGGGAGTAGAAGACGACCTCAAACATCTTTAGCTCTACATGGAAAGGATTAGGGTCTGCTTCTACTATTTCCACTTGATCCCCTATCCATATCATTTCCTTTTGATGAAAGGTAGAGGGGACACATTCACTGGCGTGGATCCAATATCTTCCCAGGATCACAGCATATGAGTGCTTTCCTTCTATAACAAAGAAGGCTGAGCGAGTTACCTTGCTCCCAACTGTTACATCGGCAACCAACACTCCCAAAACGTGCTATGGGTGGCCCATTGGTCATGGTCATAGTGGTTGGGATGAGGTCCTCGGCGTTCTTCCCCAACTTCTTCATAGTGGCTAATGGCATAATATTCAACACAGCACCGCCATCTATGAAGACATGATTAAACAGCTTCTCATTCAGATGGGCTTTGATATATAATGGCTTCAGGTGTCTAGTCATGTCTGCTGTGGGTTTTTCAAACCGCATTCCTTCCGTAATTGCTCCCTCAGGCTCTGTCAAGGCAGCCCATTCGACCTCCTCAGCGAAGACATCTCCCTCGAGAGCCCTTGGTTAATCTTTATTGCCCCAGAATTCTGGTGGAAGAAGGCTCACCATCTCTATGTCAGCATAACATTCCCCATCGGCCTCGTCCATGATGTCGTCAAGGATTGCCCCGTCAAGGAGTGTCCATCAAAGTTCAATGGGACAAAGGGGTTCTCTTCATCTTCCCTCAAGAGGTCGTCCTCGGCCAACTCTTCTTTTGTCACAGCCCCTTCAACTTGGGGTGCATTAACTGGCTGAGGTGGTTTGGGGCTGTTAGGCCCATACAAGCATTCTATCACTGCCTTAGTCAGCGGGCTATGAGGTACATCCATCATCCCACTCACGGCATTGGGTGCTTCTGTCGTTTCAGTGGGTGCCCTTAGGCCATTTACGTCGGGGCCTTTTGGGAAAGCCGTAGCCACAGTGGCTGCGGGGATGGTCTGGGCATTCCTTTCTCTGGCCGAGGTGAGCATCTGAAGCGTCTCCCTCATTTTATTATAAGCCCTCACCCTTTGTTGCCTCCTCTTCTGTGAACGAGATTTGGAGGTAACCCCAGGGGTCGGTGTTTCCACTGCTGCCTGTGTCATCCATTGACCTTGTGGCACTTCTAATGGTGGTTTCACCATTCTGACAGCCCTTAATTCATGGTCGTTCAGTATAGTAATATCCACTGATGTCCCGCCTTGAGCCTCAGTGACCTTCGCTACCTTTCTTTCTACTTTGGGATGAGATTCTTTGCCTAGGTTTGGCATGGTGGCTTGCCCAATGAGATCATCGACTGGCCTACCATGCCCCCAGGTGAGACACGTTGGAGTCTTTCTCTCATATCTTTAGTCTGAGGCACGCTTCTCCCAAAATTATTCCCAGGGTTAAGCTTGGATAGATGTAATTCTCTGAGATCCTGAACAAGCTTCCCTGGCTTTGGGAGTATCTTTTGGGCCCCTTGGGGCTGGCTCGGTCCTCCCAGTTGGAACTTTTCTTGCAACAGTTCGATACGATCTGCCACCGTAGATCCTCTAGAGGGTGACCCCAATCGGTCGAAGACAAATTCCTTCTTTTCTGGGGGAGCCTCCTGCTTGGGAACCCATATGTACTTCTTCTTTCCTTTCCCTCGGTCGCTCTCTGAGAAGGAGACCATGCTTATGTTCATATTTGGGAAATGATCAGTATCAATACTCATCTCCTGTGTCCCCTTGTTGGCCATTCTGAACCTCCCTTTCTTTATAGCCTCTTGAATGGCTCTACGGAAGATAATGCAATTGGAGGTGGCATGATTGAATGAATTGTGCCACTTACAGTACTTCTTCCCTTTTATTTCTTCAGGAGGGGGAATCTTATGGCCGTCGAGGAGCTTAATCTGTCTGTCTTTGAGGAGATAATCAAATATTTGATCAGCCTTGGAAATGTCAAAGGAGTATTCAACCTTGTTCTCCGCCTCGTCCTTCTCCTTTCCCTTGGTAGGTTTAAGAGCAAGACAGAGGTATGCTTTACCTTTGACTATCTCAGCCACCAAGATGTCTGCCGTGTAATCGACCGATTCATCATAATCTGAGTCCTCGGCCGCATCAACTACTAATACCAACTGAGGCCCTCAAACCCTAGTAGCTCTCTTCCTTTCTCTCTCTTGTATGAATTGTTCAATCTGTATTGCCCTGGAAGCCAAGCCACTGAGGTCACTACAAGCTTGTCCCACAAGATTTTCCTTCAATTGCAGGTGCATTCCAGAGATGGCCATGGAAGTAAGTTGTGATTCCGGAAAGGGTACTGAGCACTTTTCGGCCATCTTTCTGAATCTTTTAATGAAGTCTGTCATAGCCTCATCAACCTTCTGCCGTAAATTCATGAGATCGGCGGCCGTAACTTCAGGCTGTGGCCAATAAAATCTGTCATGGAAGCACATTTCCATGTCTCCCTAGGTCTGTATAGAATCAGGTGGGAGAGAAAATACCATGAGAAGGAAGTCCCTGTCAAAGACAAAGGGAACAACTACAACCTATGGAACTCATTCTGGTTTCCTTCCCCATATTGGGTCGTGAATCGGCCGACGTGCTCCATAGTAGACTTACCATCATCCCCGGAGAATGTGGCAAAGTCAGGGGTTTTAAATCCTCTTGGCAGAGGCACCAATCTGTCCACCCCTTGATGGGGTGGTTCATTTGATTCAGCAGTAACTGTTGCAATAGTATTATTCCCTGAAGCACCTACTGGCTCCATTGTTTTGCCTTTGGCAGCAGTTGCCTTTTTTGATGCAAAAGGTGACTCCATGATAAAGTTCATACCAGAGCGTAAGTGCATACACCAATGATAATCCAATCCAGGCGAATCAAACGTAATGGTCTGTTCACCAGTTCTAGTCCCACCGGGCGTGCCAATTTGTTGTCCTGTGTCAAACTCTTAGGTCCTAGCCTTGGGTTTGACCAGAGGTTTGAACAAGTGTTTTGATTCCTCTGTTCTTCAAGCGATTGCGCCAAAGAGGGAACTCTGCTCCTTGACTGTGGGTATCCTGACTCCCCTAAAAAGGGGCCAGGTTGGGTGGGGGGGACTGCGAGGTTTGGATTATACTACTGGCTAATGCATAAAAATAAAGATAGAAATGCGAGAAAGAAGATAGATAAAAATAAACGTAGAGTTTTGGTTTGATTGATGTGTTTCTATTCTGTACAATTGCTCTCCTATTTATATACATAGGCCCTCATCGACCACTAACATAGCCAACATTTGCCTACCGTTGGATCAATCTAATATCAACAACTATCATCGTTCATAAGCCCTAAGGAGGCGGAGTAACCACCCACCCCTACCGAGGGAACTTCAAGGCTTTGCTCCTTCGCTCCTTCGCTTGATCTTTCAACTGCTCCCACGTTCTGTCTTTGTGCCTCTCTCTTACTTGCCTTGCCTTACCTCGGCCACTTGTCTTACTCAGCTAGCCTTTGTCCTCATACGACAACTCAGGCACCCAAGCCCACCTTGGCCGTGACACTCTATAGGCTGAGGCTTTTCTCTCCCTCGGCCTTGCATGCTTCTCCTCGGGCTGACCCCTTCCTCGGGGAGGGGGGGTGATCTTGTGATATGCCTCGAGGGCTTCTCTTGCATTCTTCTCTTTGGCAAATATCTCTCAAATATTTGTCTAGTGGCCTGCCTCAACACTTCAATTCTGCTCCCTTCTCCCATTCAGCCCTCGGCCTACAACCTAGTTATTTTGGGGTGTTAACAGTATCTAAACGAGTCCAAATACTAATCTTGCAATCATTGGACCTAAGGCTTACAACATGCAAACTAATAGATTAGAAAATTACCGTAGTAGTAAAAAGAATGCAGACAAAATCGGGGTATAACAGCGGACCCTCTTTATTTATATTCTACTAGAAAAGATGAAGGGTTTTCAAATTTTAGTAGTAGGAATAGAAATAAAGATAAAACAAATGCTAATTTTGTACGATTAGAAGGAAAACTGGGGGGGGGGGGTTTGAGAATTAACAGATAGTGGTTAACACTTGGCGTGTTAACGAAGAAAGCAATAAAGAAGGATCACTGGGGATCTGAAGGACTGACTGGTCTGAAGGACTGATTAATCTAAAGGATCGATGCCTCTATGTGTTGGCATCATGATCTGAAGGTTTAATTTAAAATCGATGCTTGGCGCGTTAATTTGAATTAAACTAAAGGACCGGTTGGGCTGAAGGGCTGCCTCGGCCTGATGGACCAAAATGGTCTGATGGACCGCAACTAGCAATGGTACTAGTATGGTACTAGTATAACGGTTTGAGGGTGACCTACGTCGGGCAGCCGTGAGGGTCAAGATCGGATCTAGAACTGATATGTCGACCACGAAGGATTTACTCTATGTCTTAGGTGGACACGGCTAATTTGAGAGTTGAAGGATCCGTCGAGCTCAGTGGCGACGTAAAGATCTGAAGGTGCAGCTCGAAGTCGGGGTTTGACACATTGACATGATCTGAATTAAAGGATCAATTTGGTCTGAAGGATCGATGCTAGACTTAGTGCTAACATTACGATCTGGTGTGTCATAGAGGATCAACGCTCGACGTGCTGATCTAAAGAAAAACAAAATATAAGGAATGACACTTGAAGTCGATTGAAAAGCAATAAATAAGGATCACTAAGGATCTGAATGAGCACTAGGCTCTGATGGACCAAGGGGGTCTGAAGGATCACTCGGGGATCTGAAGGAGCAGCGGGCTTTGAAGGACTACTGGGGGTCTGAAGGATCACTGGGTGATCAAATTTATGGACAAACATTGGTCTGACTTATGGATCGACATAGGTCTGATTTATGGACCACAATTGGTTTGGTTTATGGACCAATGGCCTTTGGTCTAATTTATGGACCTCAATGGTCTGATTTGTGGACCAATATTGGTCTGGTTTGTGGACTAATAATAGGTCTGAAAGATCAGCAAGGTCATCGACTTTATGGACAAACACCAGACTGACTAGCATACTGACATAGGTCTGATTTATGGACCACAATTGCTCTGGTTTATGGACCGATGACCTCTAGGCTGATTTATGGACCTCAATGGTCTGATTTATGGACCAATGGCCTTTGGTCGGATTTATGGACCTCAATGGTATGATCTATGGACCAATGGTATTTGGTCTGATTTATGGACCTCAATGGTCTGATTTATGGACCGGCCTTTGGTCTGATTTATGGACCTCAATGGTCTGAATGATCAGCTGGGTGATTTGAAATGAGATGTTGAATTAACGCTTGGCGCGTTGATCTGGATAGAAAAATAATGGATTGACGTTTGACACTGTTGCACCCGAAAAATCCGGTTTGGGTTTCTCAATGTACAACGTGGAAAAATTTTGAAGCCGCCACCAATATTTTAATTTTAAGACCAAAACATTGAAAAAAAAAGTCTTTTGAACAAGGCGGATGGTCTTTTGAAAACTAGAGATATAGGTTCGGGGGTCGGTTACGCGCGGGGAAGGTGTTAGCACCCCACACGTCCTTTCTACCGAAAGGGAACCTTTAACTAAACGTGTGGTTTTAACATTTGATTTGAAAAATGCCTAGATTTGCCTATTTATTTCCTGTTAGAAGATGAATGGGAAAACTTAATGAAAATTTTGGCGAGAAAGGGGAAAAAAAGGGTTTTTAGAAAAAGTGCTTGACGGGACATGGCCCGCTCCTACGTATCTCCCGGTGCGATGGAGAATTCAAAGCTTACGTAGTTCTCCCTTGTCTTTTGAAAAGTTTTTGTTTTTTTTATCTTTTTTAGTGAGTTTTTGAAATAGGACGAGCATTAACAAATGATTAAACTAGCAGAGGCTATGATGAATCACTACTAAATACTCAAAAAAGAGAGTTGTACCGCTAGTCAAACGAACAAAGGTTCTGATGGACTATTGATAACAACTCGTTTTTGTTATCTTTTTTGAAAGTGATTTTCGAAGGAGATTGATTTGCACGATGATCAAACTAACAAAGGTTATGATGGATCATCGTTTATTATTCTTATGAGAAAAGGACATTGCCACTAATAGCTAAACGAACAAAGGCTCTGATGAGCTACTAGCAACAATGAGTTTGAAAATGATTCTTTTTGTTTGTTTTATGAAAATGATTTGTTTATGGTTGCGAAAAGGATTTTTATTTGTTGCGCTTGACGAGAACGAGACTCGCTCCTACGTATCCCAAATGGGAATCAAAGCGACGTAGTTCTAATGAAAATGTTTTTGAAAGGGTTTGGAAGGGGAAGAGCTTTCATAATGATCAAGCAAGCAAAGGCTTTGAGCGATCATTACTAATAACCCTTGATGGCGTTCATGACAATCAAACAAGCCAAGGCTTTGAGTGATAGTCACTAATAGCCCGCATTAATTGGAAAAGAGTTTGAAAGATTTTTGGAAAAAAGGGTGAAGTTATTATCAATGATTGGTTACAAAGTTCAAACACATTCAATAATCACGGAATCATGCATATGTTGAACATTAATCAAAACTAAACATGCCAATATGATCAAAAGACCCACTTGTCAGGGACGCAAGGTAAAGTTCTCAAAGCAAGTGTGTGTGTGTGTGTAGGAAGGAGTGTATTTACCCTAATGACTCTATGCTACAACAGGCATGTAGACTTACGTCTTCATTAGGAGGTCATACACATGGATGGAATGGCATATTGAATCAAGACATTTAAAATGCATCAAAAACAAGCAAGCAATTGATCATAGGCATAGAATGATCTTAATCAAACTAAGGAACATATGAGCAACGATTTCTCAATAACATGAACAAAAGGGGAAATTGCATCAAGGCTAAGGTAAGCCTATCCTTTGCATTCATGAATAAGTGCCCAAAGGCTAGTAACACAATCAAAGAGGAGGGAGCATCAAGGTTTTGGGTAACCTATCCTTTGCAATACCCCATGGACCTTAAACCATAAACCTAACTATCTCATCTATTATTCATCAAGAAGTTAAAAGGGGAAGGTTGAATCATCTAAAACCATATTCACCACTTAGAACATGATGCACTAGGCATAAGTGGGAATCATATGATTCATCATCAATAATGGACAATAATATACAAGAACAAGTAAATAAACACTAAAGCTAAGTTAAATCACATAGGGCAATCTTCTCGCTTTGAGAAAAATGCACTAGGCACTAGTGAGAATCAACTTGCCTAGATACCCGACTCCCTAGCACAGATCACAACAATTAAATAATAACAAATGTAAAGACAGAAATACCTCTAATGAAGGCAGATATTACAACTTGAAGAATGCAACCCCAACTAAACTCTTAGCGAAAGATCAGCTCTTGACGGACCAGCGGTGCGAAAAGAACGTAAACAAAATATAAAGAGTTTTTCAGAAGTGATAGATCGTGAGAATGGTTCCCTTTTCTGAAATGGAGGCTATGAGGCCTCTATTTATAGGCTATGAAAAACTAGATCTCTCGTTGAAAATATTTAGGGAATCGATTATATGCCTAATTGCACTGGATCTAGGAATCGATTCTTGTGTATGACTTCCTTAAGGTGAGAATCGATTCTTACTTCATTTGACAATGAGTGACAATCGATTCTTGGCTCACAGGAGGGGTAGGAATCGATTTTGACTCAAGTATAAAGTATTGTGAATCGATTCTTTCACTTATGGAGACAATGGGAATCGATTGCATGCTTTCTCATTTATGTTGAAAATCGATTTTGTGTTTATTTTAAAAGATGGTAAATCGATTCTTTCTTTTATGGAAACAATGGGAATCGATTATATACTTGGTAAAATCGATTATGCACTTTCAAAATATGTTGGAAATCGATTTTGATGTTTACCAAAAAACTATTGAATCGATTTCTTTCTTTCTCAAAATGGTTTTTAAGTTTATGTGTTCATGCATGCATTTTGAAAACTTGTGTGAGTGTGTGAGACTTTGAGAGGCGAGCTGATCTTCAAAAGAGCTTACACATTTTCCTAAGACACACCCAAACCCTAAGGACTACCCTTATATTTAAGGACTACCCTTATATTTAAGGACTACCCTTAAACTTGAATCTTCAATTCTTGAGCTTGATTGTCTTAGATTGTGACTTTGATGCTTTGACACTTTCATCACCTTTTGCCGTCAACTTTGGCATTTTTCCTTGATAGAGTAAAATGTACTTTTTGTGGATGTGTATTTTTGGCGAGAAAATCATCCTGTTGTGAAAAAAATGACCAAAATACCCTTTTTGACCCTAAAAGTGCATTCTAACCCTAAAAATGATTTCAAAAACTTTGGAATGGTTTCTAGGACCCAAAATGCAATGCATAACTTATTTTTTTTTGTGTGGAAAATTAGGGTTTTGACCTAAGCCGGACAAAATTGGGGTATGACAGACACGCCTACTGAAAAAATGTCATGTGTATGGTATGAATGTATGCAATGAAATATGCAATCTACTGTATCGACTATCACGAACTAAACACCTCACGACTATCACGAACTAAACAAACAATAAATGCAACCCTACTCAGAGTTCACAATCAAAAACGAAAAAAAACACATACAGTCCGGTTAGGACCGAACTGCTCTGATATCACTAAATGTGACACCCTTTACCCCGAATGTAATTATAAAAGAAAGAGTACGAAAAACGAGTGAATTGTTTTTAAAACCAAAAATTTCGATTCCCTTTTTGAAATAGCTTTCGTAAGTAAAAGATGTCATCCAATTCCTTAAATCATATAAATAAGATTTATAATAATACCAAATACTAAGCTATAAAACATTTCTTTCAATATAATAACAATAATGATCTTAATTATAATAGTAAGAATACAACCCAAATCCCGATGTCACATAATCAGAGCAATTAACCTTTAATCCAATAAACTAAAAATAGAGTGACATCATGTAGAATCAAATCTCTCCCACTGCACGATCGTAGAAGGTCACTCCAATGACGCTTGGAACTCAATCTAAAAAAATGGTGCACGGGTGAGAAAGAGCGTCCAAACCATATAAGGAATATAAGACTGAAACTAAAACAGCAAGACTACCACAAACAAAGAAACAATCAACAGTAGTGGATACAACTTTCATAACACGAATGCACAAACAATCCATAACTAATCTTCATCTAATCCTAGTGTCGCGACCTCCCGTACGATCCTAGGACTACAAGCAGCAGCAGCAGCAACAACAACAACAACAACAACAACAACAACAACAATAGGATCAGGACACCTTGTGGGATACTGCCTTACAATCATCATCAACAACAACAATAGGACTGGGATACCTTTCCCGAACGGGATACCTTGCCCGATAACTCCCTACGACAACAACAACAATAGGACCAAGATACCTTGCCTGAACGAGATACCTTGCCCAATAACGCCCTACGACGAACAACAATAGGACCGGGATACCTTGCCCGATAACCCCCTACATGAAAACAACAGGACCGGAATAGCCTGAACGGGATACCTTGCCCGATAATGCCCTGAAGAACACCCAAGAGAGGACTATGAGGGTCGGGATACCTTGCCCGAACGGGATACCTTGTCTGATAATTCCCTGCTAACAACAACAATGACGACGACGACAACAACAAGATGGGTACACATGCACCTAATCAGACGCGATATCGCACAACGACAACAACAACAACAACAACAACAACAACAACAACAACAACAACAACAACAACAACAACAACAACAACAACAACAACAACAACAACAACAACAACAACAACAACAACAACAACAACAACAACAACAACAACAACAACAACAACAACAACAACAACAACAACAACAACAACAACAACAACAACAACAACAACAACAACAACAACAACAACAACAACAACAACAACAACAACAACAACAACAACAACAACAACAACAACAACAACAACAACAACAACAACAACAACAACAACAACAACAACAACAACAACAACAACAACAACAACAACAACAACAACAACAACAACAACAACAACAACAACAACAACAACAACAACAACAACAACAACAACAACAACAACAACAACAACAACAACAACAACAACAACAACAACAACAACAACAACAACAACAACAACAACAACAACAACAACAACAATACCTATCATCATCACCATCCTTGAGGTACGGCTCGCCCATACTGCGACGAGTCCTTGCCCATACTGCAACAAGGTTTCTCCTACAACTTAAATTACTAAGGTACGACTCGCCCATACTGCGGCGAGTCCTTGCCCATACTGCGACAAGGTTCCTTAAACATCATCATCAACTTCCCTAAGAACTCCTAAGTCGGAGGGTATCATCAACAACTAGGGGTCATTTAGTCATCATCTCGAGTATCACCATACAACTAGGGGGTCACTATAGTCATCATCTCTGGTCATAACTATTACCCAAGTCCCCGCTAGTTCTATATAATAGTGTCATCGTTATATTCATATGTAGTCTTTTTAATTCGATGCATCTAATTCCAACTCCATCCGTTATTTGATATTTCCTAAGGCTCCTATGACTCTTATTGTCTCAATCATCGTTAACAACTTAATCTTATCCAACTAATTGGCTTCAATTGGTCTCTTAGGTAATTTTAATATCCGACACACCAAGAATAGATCTAATCCATTAAAGACTTAGTCTTAATCGGTTAAGAGGCTCTAAGTTGTCTATTAGATAATTTCACTACTCTAATAAACTAACAACATCAACTTAACCAATCATCATCGTTATTCATGCCTAGGAATCATTATAAGTCGTTGTTGTCTAAATTTAACCATTAAAATACTTAGGGATCTCAATATCATCAAACCAGTATACTATACTAGAGTTTAAGCTTGTTACTTAACTTAGAGATAGTCTAAACCATAAGTACATCATCAATTTCAACTTTGGGCTATTTAACCATATAATTTCATCATCAACTTATGCAAAGGTCCAATAAGGTTTACTACTCTAGAGTTCATCAATTATAACTACCCAATTACACCAACACTGACAATCATATTTCTTCTAGGGAGGTTAGGCCTTAGGCCTTAACGACGAGACTCAATCACATTGAATTGGTCCCTTATCATCATCAACAACAATCATGACAACAACGGCAATCACAAAAACAACAGCCTATAGGCATAGCATTTACACATATCAACTTCATCTTAGTAACATACGAGTCATTCAAATCAAAGAACATCAGCTGTTATAAGCTGACTATGATTCATTCCCTAAACTCGGCATATTAACTACAGTTATCCAATTCATTTAGTTACAGTCTTCCAAATCATTTAATTGCAGTCATCCAAATCATTTGGTTACGGTCATTCAAATCAAATAACTTACTGACCATTTAAATTATTACAGTCATCCTAAATAATTACAGTCATCCAAATCGAATAAATAATATAAGTATTAAATAAATAATAAATACAAACAAAAATAGGAATAGCGATAATCAAAACTATCTTAGTCCTATCCCATATTCCCCATATAGAATAGAAACCCATTCCCCCCGTACCTGATATCAAAGGGTAATCCGATAGCGAATCGATGAAGAGAAATTACGAGTTTTCGAGCGTGATCAAATTCCAACGGGACATTGCTTGACTCGAATGCGTACCACGACGGTCCAAAAGTCATACACTAAAAATATAACTAAAATTAATTAATTGACTAATCACTCATAAAAAGAATTAATGGTGTTTCGAAAATAGGTATCTATCACGTACGTATCGGGCGATTGCAACGTTCGGAATCAAGAGTTGAGAGGTGGACAGCCAACTACACGTAGAGTTCATTCCTAGAGGATCAATGGTAGGTTCATTATCGTTTGGACCCAAACGTGAAAGAGCCAAGGAGAATGAGCAGATATGAAAGCCGTTTTGACTGTGTTCGTTTCTGTTTCTGATGTGGATCAAGGAAGGAGGTAAAGTTTATGCAAACACGGTCATGAAGGGTTCACCGTGGTCTTGCGGAATTCGTACATGAGAGATGATGAGGGATAGGTTCGTGAGATGAAGAGAGGGCTTGAAACAGTAGGTGCATTCGCGACTTGGGTAGGGTGAGGTCGTTCGCGACGGTGATCTAGTCATGGGGGAGGAGAATCGCGATTTGCAAGTGGTGGTGGCGTGGTTACAAATCGTGAAATGGCACCACGATCAGAGAAACTGAGGTCATATTCGGAACCAGTGTCCATTTTCGAGTGGAAGTGTGAGTTTTGACGTCTGGCCGCGGAGAGGGGAGAGAAAACGAAATGGAGGAAGGAGGTTAGGCTTTGGGCGCTGTTGTTGTGCGAGTTGCAGCTTGAGGAAGAAGAAGCTGGAAGCGGGTCGGATCCAGGGTGTGGGCTGCGCGAACAGTATGTGTGGGCTGGACCATTAGTGGGTTTAATGTGTCACAGGGGGTGTAAGTAGCGAACAGAAGGGGGTGTATACGAGTAGCAAGGTCCAAAATCAACTCTAAATCATTTTTAAAAGCTCATTTCAACTACAACTATTATTTTAGTACACTAATAATCCCAAAATAATTTGTAGAATACATAATTACTAAAATACTAATATTTATAAAAATAAATATATAATAACAACTATATATTACCCGTAGCATATAAAAATACATTAAATAAGATTTCAACCAATTTTAATAACTCAAATACAAGATAATTTAATCTTATCAATTGAAAATAGTTCATAAAACAAGCACATAGTAACAAAAACACAACGCACGAAAATCGGGGAGTTACAATTCAACCCCCCTTAAAAGAAATTTCGTCCTCGAAATTTCAAAGGCTCAAAATAAAATAATAAACACTTCAAGAGTTCAAGATGATGGAGAGATTATAAAAACAATGTTAGAGTCACCAGAGGGGTTGAGTCAACGACATCAAGGCAAGGAAAGCAAAGCTAGAATATCAACAAAAATAACTTAGAGATTTCAGAAAGGAGAGCTACATGATTGAGTCTTGACAACCTTTAGTGAAAATGCTTAGAAGAAGAATTGAGAGCCTATGAGACATTAGGTTCTCACATCCCCAAAAATCATGAATCATTAGTCGCTATAAGAGGAACTAATGAACTCATGTCACAATGTAAAATATCATAGAATCTAAAACTAAGCGTTTTACTAACAAGCATAGAAATCAACACTAATGACATTAAATAAAGTTCACAAAAAGTAAAATAGCACAAACAAGGTGTAGTTACGTTATCACGACAACACATACAACACTATAGTACAAAATTCAAGTAAACAACCGTCACACAACTGGCATATTTGAAAACATAAGGATCAATAATAAGCAAATCCTACAAACTCATTAACCAAATAATAACATAAAAATAAAAATAATAGAGAGTAGAAGTCATGCAAGCACGACGATCACGTTACACAAAGTTGTTCAAACACAGGCAGTACGTTAACACACTTGATATTATAAAAAAAATAGTATAGGATCTAAAACTATGCATTTTCCGAAAGCTAAGCATTTTCCAAACAAGCAGGAAAATCAAGTTCAATGATATTAGTCACCAGTCACTTAAAAAATAGCTTTTTAGAGTTAATGATCTAGACATAACCACCAATATAGTTTGATATAGGGAAAATGATTTAACTAGTGGGCATAGTTTCAGTTTTTTTTTCAAAAATTTTCAATTGAAAAGAGTAACTAACATGAATTTCTAATTTATTTTACTAACATATCATTTTACTAAGTCTCGTGGAAAAAGAAATGGAACATATAATACTAATAAGACCAAGTTTTTTTTTTCCACCTAATCAAATATAATTAAAACAATAAGATAACCCATGTTAACGCAATAATAATAACATAAAAATATACTTTACAATTAAACAACCATTACAAGCCAATTCAATTATAGGATAAGAGGAAACAGTAATTAAAGCATTTAAAAATGAGTATTACTTATAGTGATCAAAATATTGCAACACATTAACAAGGAATTGGTACATTAAAATTACAAGTAAGACCAATCCACAAGACACTAAGTCTGAAATATCAACACACAAATAAAAACACGTATACAAAAAAACTTTATACAAGACTTAGTATTAATTAATCAAAATAAACTTGATACATATTTGTTTTTAAATCACAAAACCACGTAACGCCATTCTTGAAAAAATATAAGTATAAAAATAAATCATAAAAACTCGGAAAATCTACACATTTAGAGTTCACAATCATACACTAAATAACATGGAAATTAGAAAACATATCACAAAGATACAGAGTTCACAAAGAGAATACACAACAGACACACAACGCACAGCCTAAAAAGTAGACTGAGTTCTAACTTCTTTCTATCTGCTAAGCCCTTGATGTTTCTTCTAAGTAATAATATCTATCGGTCACATTCTATTATCTTGAAAACTTAACCAACTAATTTAGTCAGCCTCACGACTATCACGAACTAAACAAACAGTAAATGCAACCAATTCCTGATATCAAAGGGTAATCCGATAGCGAATCGATGAAGAGAAATTACGAGTTTTCGAGCGTGATCAAATTCCAGCGGGACACTGCTTGACTCGAATGCGTACCACGACGGTCCAAAAGTCATACACTAAAAATATAACTAAAATTAATTAATTGACTAATCACTCATAAAAAGAATTAACGGTGTTTCGAAAATAGGTATCTATCACGTACGTATCGGGCGATTGCAACGTTCGGAATCAAGAGTTGAGAGGTGGACAGCCAACTACACGTAGAGTTCATTCCTAGAGGATCAATGGTAGGTTCATTATCGTTTGGACCCAAACGTGAAAGAGCCAAGGAGAATGAGCAGATATGAAAGCCGTTTTGACTGTGTTCGTTTTTGTTTCTGATGTGGATCAAGGAAGGAGGTAAAGTTTATGCAAACACGGTCATGAAGGGTTCACCGTGGTCTTGCGGAATTCGTACATGAGAGATGATGAGGGATAGGTTCGTGAGGGGAAGAGAGGGCTTGAAACAGTAGGTGCATTCGCGACTTGGGTAGGGTGAGGTCGTTCGCGATGGTGATCTAGCCATGGGGGAGGAGAATCGCGATTTGCAAGTGGTGGTGGCGTGGTTACAAATCGTGAAATGGCACCACGATCAGAGAAACTGAGGTCATATTCAGAACCAGTGGCCATTTTCGAGTGGAAGTGTGAGTTTTGACGTCTGGCCGCGGAGAGGGGAGTGAAAACGAAATGGAGGAAGGAGGTTAGGGTTTGGGCACTGTTGCTGTGCGAATTGCAGGTTGAGGAAGAAGCTGGAAGCGGGTCGGATCCAGGGTGTGGGCTGCGCGAACAGTATGTGTGGGCTGGACCATTAGTGGGTTTAATGTGTCACAGGGGGTGTAAGTAGCGAACAGAAGGGGGTGTATACGATTAGCAAGGCCCAAAATCAACTCTAAATCATTTTTAAAAGCTCATTTCAAATACAACTATTATTTTAGTACACTAATAGTCCCAAAATAATTTGTAGAATACATAATTACTAAAATACTAATATTTATAAAAATAAATATATAATAACAACTATATATTACCAGTAGCATATAAAAATACATTAAATAAGATTTCAACCAATTTTAATAACTTAAATACAAGATAATTTAATCTTATCAATTGAAAATAGTTCATAAAACTAGCACATAGTAACAAAAACACAACGCACGAAAATCGGGGTGTTACAAGGACAATGACAGCTAAGGGTATAGATTGACTGAAGGACAGGGAAATGTGCTAGTCTTGGAGAAAAAGTGGCTAAGGATGAAACAAATGGGAAGCAAAAGAATTATTTTGGCACAAGAGATGTGATGTTGCCCCAATCCATAAAAGATAAGGTTGCCCCATTTCGAGTGTGGTCGTGAAAGGGTGCAAAGTTAGAATAATGGGTATGGGAACTGGTCTCGTATGGCTATCTAGATATGGGTGTAGTAAGGGAATGGGATAGGAACTGGAAAAAATTTCCCGAGTTTAAGTGGAATGAAAGGTTAGGGCACTGCCCCACATTGACATGGTAATTCAAGTAACTGCCTTAGTAGAGACTCATGGTATTCTTTTGGGAAGATTCCACAAGCTATGACAGTCAAGAGTCTTTGATTTGATAAGATTTCACTTTGATGATCACTAGCGTGCGAGTCCTTTTTGAGTTTATCTTTTTTCTTCTTCTTTTTTTTGATTTTTTTATGAGCAAACAAATTATAAATCATTTTGATTGTTTTGTCCTAGAGTTAAAACTTAAGAAAATGAAAACAACCAAAAATTGATCAGAATGAACTTTTTGGGATTGTAACGTGGTTGATGATTAATGGTTAATGAAGGAAGGGATAATTAGGCCCAAAGAAGTGTTTGAGGGTTGGGTGAGACAAAGGATCGTTTATGTAATTCATGGTGCGATGTATCAACTCCAACTTTACACTATTTTTTCTTTCAGGAATGTTTATTTCCAATCCTTTTCTTGTCTTGGAATTTCACTTTTTTTTTCTTTTTTTTTATTTTTAAATTTTCACCTTCTCTTTCGTTGGAGCTGAGTAAGCTGATGAAAATAACAACACCTTCTCTAAATGTGGAATGGATCATTGTCTATGGGGATTGAAAGGAAAATATATTTCTGCTCAAAGTGGGTAACAAAGGCTAATTCATTTTTTAGGATGTGGGAAAGTAGCCAAACTTCACTTCGAATCATCATTGCTTATTTTCTCGAAATTTTAACTATAGGACAAAACGTCATGTTTAAAATAATTTCTCTTTTTCTTTATTTATTTGTGTGCCCTAATTTTTGCCTAGGTCGCCCTTGCGAGTTTTCAACCTAACGAGCTTTTCTTTTTTGGATTTCTTTCTTTTTTTTAACTCAAAGTATTTGCAAGAGTGTTTAGACCGTCAACAGGAAATCTTAGTGATCACAACTCTGCCCCAGTATGGAGCGTTCAAAGTGTTATTCATGAAATTTTCATCATTGAAAAATAGTGAATTAAGTACTCTTGTGGGGAGCAGGCTCTTTATGGACGGTTGAGGTTCGTTTTGGAAATGAATGAAGGATAATGATAAATGGCAAAGATGAGGATAGTATAACTGGCTCAAACGGGAGTAAATACACATGTCATGTCAACTTATTTTGCAGATGCTTCATAGAGAGTTAACATCAGTTAAGATAAAACAATTTTAATGTCAAAACCACACAAGTTAACAAAATAGACATTTCATCTTCTTATCACGAGATGATCGAGATATATGGTTTTACTAACCTACAATGGACATTGGCTTATGCCTTTGGTGAGGCACGCCTTTGAGGCTACAGATCAAGCCTATGGGGGAGGGGTTGAAGTGATCAAGTCAACGTGGAATTACTTTGATGATAAATGGATAATTGGTGAATATTTTTGGAGGGAATACCATAGTGGTTAAGTGGGTGAATGGTTTCAATAAATGTGGTAAGTATAGATAGGATGTATATGGGGTGAAGAGTGAGACACTTGATATTGGTAAATAAGTTAGGCATTTAGTCAAAGGATGTGACAGCTTTTTCCAAGAGAGAAGAATCAATTCAAATATATTTTGCAAAAATTCATCGTTTCTCATCAAACACCGTGTCCAAAAAAAATTTCTCATGAGTTTTGACTTTTTTTTTTATAATTTATTTGAATAAAGTATAATGCATGAACATATGGATGTTGCCGTATGTGGACAACGATGCAGATGAATGAAATGTGCAATGATTGTTTGGATGTGATAGAAAGATATCTTAAAAGGCTGTATGATTTATTGTTTTTTTTTATGTTCCAGCTAACAAAAAAATTATTGGATGATGAATGATGCAAGAAATTATTGTTTTTTTTATCATAAAATTTTTGTTTTTGTCTAATTTTTTTTATCATAAAATTATTGTTTTTTTATGTTCCAGCTAACAAAAAATTTCTAACTTTTTTGATGCATGTAAGAGGAACAAAGAACTTTTATTTCTGTTATTTATGATGCATGAAATAATGAGTGAGTTTAAATTTTTTATAATATCAATGTGATATTATTTTCGATTTTTTTGGTGTATGGATATGCATGATGATGCAATTTGGACAAATAAAAAAATATTATATTTTTGTTATTTTCTAGAGGCTAAATATATATTTTGGCCCTTTATCTTTGGGGTTGTGGTCACTTTGGCCCTTTATCTTTTTTTTTTCTCATTTTAGACCCTCATGTTTTTGGTGTGTGTCATTTTGGCCCCTGCCGTTATCATTTTGGTCCCTTATGTTTTTAATTGATTTCATTTTAGTCCCTTATGTTTTTAATTGATTTTATTTTGGGCCCTTATGTTTTTAATTGATTTCATTTTCGTCCTTAAAAATTTGCCTAAAAAAACATAAACATAACGGCAGGGGCCAAAATGACACACACAAAAAACATGAGAGTCTAAAATGAGAAAAAAAAAAGATAAAGGGCCAAAGTGACCACAACCCCAAAGATAAAGGGCCAAAATATATATTTAGCCTTTTCTAGATGATGACATGCATGGTTGTGCAATAATAATGGGATGCATATGAAAAGAATGATCTTATTTTTTTATGAATGCATGGTGATTTTTGTTCTCGTATTTTTTGGTTAAATGACTAACTATATTCATGCAACGAGGATAACATATAATCAAAAAAATGCCCCTTGTGTCCTAGGCAGGTTATGCCTAAATTTGGGATTTTATACATATCATGGTCTAGAGTCAATTTTATGATCATTCTTCCGGGCGGCTCTAATTACTTCCTCACAAAGGTCTCAAAAATTAAAGTCCCCTTTACAGTATTATCCACAACGATAGATGGCTAACAGGTGTGGGACATCATAAAGAGGCGCACTCTGGTTGAGGTTTTCGTGATAGTCAGATAGAAAATCCAGAATGACTATCACTAATGATCTCCACTCATCTTAAGTTTCACACAGACCCGAATATAGGGCTCCACTCAAAGGTGTGTGCAAACGTGTACGTGAAGTGTGTGATAAGGACAAAATACCTAAACTACCCAAGCTGCAAGAAATACAAATACAACAGCAAAATAAAGTCTTCTACCCTAAGGTTCAAAAAGGAAATGCTCATAAATAAATAAATAAAACATAAGGTTAAAACATAATATTAAATTAACAATAAATTACACATTTAACTAAATTAGGTTTGACTCTCTTAATGGTCCCAAGTGAAGTCGCCAGCTGTAGCGATCGAAAAATCCGAGAAAGGATTCTCTGAAGTTTTGGTATAAAGGGGCAAACATTGATAAATCCCCTTGGAGGGTATTTTGAGAACCAAATACGAGTTCGAGAGTCGGTTATGCGCAGGGAAGGGATTAGCACCCTGCGGAATCCTTCCTAACGAAAGTTACCATCAAATTAAATGCGTAAAAATTGTTAATTCAAAAATATGGGTATTTTACCCTTATTTAAAAAAAGACTTGATAAATAGTTAGTTATTTTTTTTATTTTGTTGAGAAATAGGAAAGAAATAATTAAGAAAAAAAACTTAAAAAAAAGTTTTTTTAGTGCACTTGACAGAGGTGAGCCCCCCTCTACTCCTACGTATCTCCTGTAGAAAATCAAAGCCTACGTAGTTCTTGGGTAGAAAATATTTGTGTGTTGGTGTTTTTTAATTAATATTTTTTATTGTTTTTATAGAGATTTTAGAATTCTTGAGCCGTACAGCTCATTAGTCCTAAAACACAGATTAGACAAATCGTACAATCGACTTAACCCCATATAATTATTTTTTTATAAATATTGTTTAAAATTTGGGTGTTTATTATTGGTAAAACAAATGATTAGATTTTGATAATGAAATTATTGAGATGTGATTCTACACTTTTTTTTAATAACAATACAGGTTAATGATTACTTGAAATGAATAAAATCATAAAAAGAAATTTATATACGGTGATGTAATTACAGTATTAGAAAAAGGCTGATAGATGTAAAATAATTAAAATGACAACTAAAAAGTTAAACTAATGATAAAATATAAGATGATGAGCTAGTGGAGATAATAAAGTGAGGTGAGAAATAGGCTAAAGTGCTCCCGGGGTCCCTTATCTTTATTTAAAGTAACGATTTGGTCCTTTATCTTTTTTTTTGTCCCAAATCAGTCCTTTATGTTTTAAATTTTTGACACATAAATCCTTTTCTGTCCCAAATCAGTCCTTTATGTTTCAAATTTTTAACACATAAATCCTTTTTTTTGACACATAAATCAGCATTGTTAACGGAAAAGGATTTATGTGTCAAAAATTTGAAAGATAAAGGGCTTATTTGGGACAAAAAAAAACATAAAGGACTAATTCGTTACTTTAAATAAAGATAAGGGACCCCAGGAGCACTTTAGCCTGAGAAATAAAAGAACCAGAGATTACGAACAACAACTTTGAGCGAGAAGAAGAATGGGCTTGCGGTCATGAACACGAAAGATGGCGGCGGAGCGCGGCGAGATGGGATGGGGGGGGGGGGGGAGGTACCGCTGGTAGTAGTTATGGCCGAGGCAGGTTCTCCTCCTTCCCCTCCGTGGTTTTTGGTAAGGAGTGGACATCGAGGTTACGATCCTCCCCTCCAAAGTGGTTTTTTATCCTTTGCTCTCTATCATTTTTTTTGTTGACTTTTTGGGTTTATAGTGTTCTTGTTGAATCACTATTGCTGTGTGTCTTTTCTGTGTGAATTTGCTCTGCTTTTATAGGGAATTTTTAGGGTTCTGAAATTATGTTTTTTTATTCTAATTGATCTTGTTTCCTATTTAAGATCAGAATTAGGGTTAGAGAAATTCGAAAAGTTGCTCAACAAGGAGAAGGTGTTGGGCTGAAGGTTGGAGACTTGCTCAGCAAGGAGAGCAAGGAAGAGGCCCAGCTGGGAGGACTTTAATGATGCGCCGATGCTGCTCTTTTTTTATAGCTATTTTCGTTTTTTTTTAATTTTTTTTTTGTAATAATATTTTTGGTGATGTTGTAAAAATTAGTATTGTTCTGTACCTAGCAGTATTTTGGTCGGCTGCTGTTGGTAGGTCTCTTGATGCCCTGGCAGGAGGTCAGTGAGCGCCCGGGGGGTACCTGCAAAGCCACTTCGACGCTCAAGTCAGTATGAGAATAAGCTAGTGAATTTGCAAGGGAAGAGTGTGTACCGTATAAATGGCTATGCGAGCCGGTATTTGTAGGAAATCGATGCTCGTCTGTGGACCGTCGGATTATCAGAATCGATCCGAACCATCCAAGCGTGGTGGCTTTAGTTGGGCTTGTATGTAGTGGATATGGGCCGAATCGATTGGGCTGATCGATATCCAATTGCTAAACGCACCCTCTGGTTTTGCTAAAGGGACCTCTTGGTCCAGTCCAGAACAGTTGCCCCCCAAGCCGAGATTATTCCGGAGGATGGTTTTGGCTTGAAAGATTTTCGTCGGTCTACCGGATGTGTGAAGTCGCGTGGGACACTGCCTTTGTCACGGTCGTGTTTTATCATTTTCACTCTCTAGAGTAAAAAAGAGAAATTTTTTCTTTGCCGTAATGCGTTACTCTGTCTGTCTTGTCGAGTCGTACAAGATCACTTCGTTGCGACCATGACTCAGGCCTCCTATGGGGTAATCCTTGTGCCAAGCGTCAAGCTAGGGTTCCGTATCCTGATGTTGGCGCCCTCCTGGGCGCCTTGTGCCAAGTGCTACGTTCTGCTGTTGGGGCCCTCCTGGGCGCCTTGCTGGATGCTTGTTCGGTGCGTGTGTACGCTGGGTGTCTCCTCGTGGAGCAGGATTTTGCGAGACAAGGTTGGGTGCCCTCATGGGTGCCTTGGACGCCTCGTTGCACAGTGCTGGCTGCCCCCTTGCGAAGGACTTGCTTCCAGACCACCTCCTGCCTGGTGTAACACCCCCTTATAACTTAACTATTATTTAATGTATATAATATCAGAGTTTTCAAAAAAAAGAATCATTGAAAGGAAGTGTCACACTTCAACGCTTATAAAACAACCAACTTATAATCGAGTGACATAAGTCAACAAACAGTAGCACGATATATAGCACGATAGTTTAGGGACGGGCCCACAAACACCTGTTTTAGTTTACAGCACATAATGAAATATCATCAACACAGCGGAATGGTATCAGTACATCATTATAACAGTCCAACGCATCAAAATGACAATAACAGTACTACTACGCCCTCCCCCTGGTGCTACATATCAGAGCTGACACACTACTAGAAAAGAGGCATAAGAATGCCCTCACTCTCGATCACCTGCAAGTTGCCGACATAAGAAGCAACATAGGCAGTAGGGTGAGTCTCTTTACACAAATAATAATAATTAAGGTAAGCATTATATTAAGGAATGGCAGCAAGCAACACTAGCTCATAACAACTCACCACATTATCAACAACAATCATCATATTCGTAATTCATCCATAAACTCATCAAATGCTTGACTAATGCATGTAATGCAACATGCATGTGGATCCATCATCACCGCTATTAGCCTGGAGGGCACTCACCGCTTTGGCCGAAGCCGCCACACCGCTTTGGCCGAGGCCTACACACCGCTTTATGCAACATGAGTCACGTGACACTATGACTATGCACCACAACACCGCACATAACCCATAATATATATTAAACTCACCGCTTTTTATTTCTTAACTCAACATCATCAACACATAAGCCTTAGAGCATCACACCGCTTTGGACCGAAGTCCCACACCGCACTATTTAATGAAAACAACAATATTTACAAAACTCAATGGCAAGAGCATTTTATAAAAACCTCAACCTTAGCTTCATAAAAACTGCAACGTTATTCCTTAGAAAGAGCAACACACATTTGTTTAAATACAATAGTAACCTCGGTTTCTTTGAAAACAACAACGCCAATTATCAACACCACGAACCATTGTCAACTCATTCCATTTCAATTCAATTTAAACATCACATTATGTTGTAGAAAACACCCTCTTTTCGTTTAGAAAATACCACACTTTACTTGAGGGTAAAATCGCAATTTAAGCTTAGGAAATACTATATTTAAATTAAGAGAAACCTCACATTTAATAGTGGAAATGTCACATTATGTTTAGAAAACATCCCATTTAAAGCTGAGGAAAAACAGTGCGAAAACAACCACAAAACAGTGAGAAAACAGCACTAAACAGTGCAAAACAGCAACTTGCGCTGGGAGGCGCGGGTGAGGCGCGACTCCAGCGCGACTGGGCAGAAATTTTTCTGGTGGCAGCGCAGCTCTCGCGCTTGGAGCGCGGCTGCAGCGCGTACGAGGCGCGAAACGGCAGGAAGTCTTCACACACTGAAAACGTCAAAAACTCAGTATTTTACCCAACACGATCTCATCATCAATCCTTCCCACCCATTATCAAAACACAATTTTACTCATAACCATATTCTTTTCATTGGAGTAATTACTCAAACAATTTATATACACAACTCCTATCATTTTATATTCACATCACTCCACATGCTTCACCAAATTGATTCACCACAACAACAAGGCACTAAACACATCATTCAACAATTCAATCCATCTCACTACAACAACAAGGCAGTAACATAATGTCCACAATTCAATTAACTCATTTTATCAATAAGATATGAACACAACATTCGACAATCCAAACTCCTACAACCTATCCTACATATATCGCATATCTTAAGCATCATTATAGGTATAAAGAAGAGCCCCCTAACCTTGATAATTCGAAGAACTCAGCCACGTGCAAGCCACAAAAACGAAAAACGCAGCAGCCCCCTCCTCTCCTCTTACGCAAATCGTGGGTCTCGCTAAGGAAAGCTTGAGAGAAATTCTTCTCCTTCCTTTCTCTTCCCTTCGCCGCGAGCTGCCCTCTCTCTCCTTCTTCTCACCCTTGCGCCACCTTCTTCCTCCTTTCCTTTCTTCTCTCTCACGAGCTCACCCTTCTTTCTCTTTTCCCCTCTTTCTTTCTTTTCTCTTTTTCTTCTCCTTTCTTCTTTCTGTTTCCTCTCTTACCCAGCGCTGTTCCCTTTCTCTTCCTCTAATCCCATTCTTTGATTCAATTTAACCCTAGGCCCAATAATGCTTGGGCCCTATTTGCACCTCCTATTTCAATTAATTCCACCACTCCCTAATTACTTATACACCTCTTAAATAACATAACTCCAAATTAATTAATTCACTTAAATAATTATTGTAAGCCTTAAATAACCTAATTAAATAAATAATTAAATTATTTTGGGGCGTTACAACTCTCCCCCACTTAGAATATTTTCGTCCTCGAAAATCACGCTAATCCCAACAACAAGATGAATCTAGTTCGCACTTAATCTCTTCGAAAATTGACACGATTTAAATCCTAATATTAACCTCAGTACACCCACCTACAACCCTTTCAAAGTTCTATTCCTTGATCTGTGAAACACTAACGTATGCGCTTACCTCTCCTCATGAGTCTCAACCTAATATATTGACTCTACCTCTTATGTCACATAACTGTGCACTTTCATTCTAAGCATAAATCGCCACTACGGGTTCAAGAATGACACACAAACTAAAATAAGGTATAAGATAAATTCCTACCCTCAAGGACTACACATAGAAGAACACACAAGTACTCGCAACACACATAAGTATCTAGAATTTGCTAATCAACTCTCGCATCATCATGCAACTCAAGAAACCAATCTTTATAACATATCATAATTAAATTAGGGGTATCTGCTAGTCAACACATAGCCCTGAAACCCAATGATCTAATCATATTTAAACAATGCAACCTCAAAAACAATAATCACATAAAATAAATAAATAAAAAATAAAAAAAAAATTAAATACTCAGGCATCGTTTTTAATCTATTTATCAGAAGGCAGTAGTTAGCATGTGGTTTTACTACTCTTCGTGGAAGTTAAATGAAACATATACTTCTACCAGGACAAGTTATCGCACATCGTAGTGTAAAATCAAGACACAAGTAAGCTTACTTCAGTCCTATATATCAAGTTTATTTTTAGTAAGCTCCTATAAGGGTTCTAGACTCATTATTAGAAACATATAACACAATGCACATACACACTTATATGCTCAATACTTAGTTTCGTAAGCTCGCTTAGAAGAATCTACAAAATTAGATAATCATTTTAAACTTTGTTAGCACGCACTTAGCACAATTCAAGATACATAGATAAAATAACTTCCAATTATACTACTTGTTTAGTAAACATATGTATCTTCACAGCGAAACACGTTCACCACATCACATATTGAGAAAAATTTGAACAAGTGAAATAAATGAAACGAACATAGGGTGAAGATGCTCCTTAACACATCCAAATCAAATAGTACTCAAAACAAAACCATCAGTTATTATCGCCTCTTTCGTCGGTGGTGAGTACTTGGGGTGATCAGTCCCTCCCACTCACGTAACCAATTAGTGAAGGTAACAGAAATTACAATCTTTTCAAAATTACACATTGTCAAATATAATTAAGACACGAATACAAACATCACTGGTCTAACTTTAGAAGTTTCATACATAAAATTGTGTTCGGAAAAGTTACTACAACATCTCTAGGCCCCTATAGAGACAGAAACAAGATAACACCGTGCATTAGAGTAAACGCTATTTCCCATACTAGTGGGTTCACAGCATCCCAGTTTGAGAAAAATCAAGAAATCGAGTGAAACAAAGTAAGGTGAATGGAGATGAAAATAGCATGTTAGTCCAGGAATGGCACCTAAAAACAATTAGTGAAATAACTCCACAAATCACTTAGCCTAGAGCATCAACATAAGTGATGAAAACACGTTATAAAAATTGATTTTATACAACCATTTTAAAATAAATGAATACCTTTGAAAGCATCTGACAATAATAGATAATTTAATAGAAGTGCACAATTTTAATCTAAGTTTTCAAAACCACCTAGCACAAATTATATATAATCTCACTGATAACAATAAAAGAAATTAGTAATTGTAGTCATTTAGGCGAGGAAATTATACTCATAGTAATCACATTATCACAACATCACACATCCAAGAAATCGAAGAACATAGATCAAGACAACACGTAGGACAACCTATTTTATGCGCAACAACCGCAGCAAAACGGCAACATTAACAACATAGAAACGGTACGCTATTAATCTCAAAACAAAACGACATCTTTAAACAATATAAAAACAGCACACTATTATTTTCAAAACAAAACAGCAACTGTAAGGAGTATAACCGACATTTTAATTTTGGAGAAAATGCACGTCGAATTTTTGTAAACATTCTCGTGAGGTTTGAGTAAACGGTACGCCTCAAATTGAGTACTCAGTGCATTTAATTTGGGAAAACAGTACTCCTTTTTACTTATAAAAACAGCGATAGACCACGCCCCTTTTTGTCATAAAACAGCAGAAGATTCAGTTCAAAAAATAGCAACATTAAATCGCACAAACAGCGGTAGGAGTAATCCAAAAACAGCAGCAAACTCGAGGGAAAAGGAAAGCACATTTACAACATGAAAACAACACCTCTTTTTGTAGAACAACAACGCGTGCAAAAATAAAACCACTCGAGCCAAAATATTTAAAATTGAATTTGGGCACGAAATTACACGTGACAACATCAACACTCATCACAACAACATCACAATTAATACAACCCTTTATCAATCTTACACATATTCATCTCAAATTCACAACAACAGTCTCTGTCGAAGATCGACAAGGGACACAGAGAAACACACCAGGCAACACACTACAGCCATAACAGTTAATACGGTACTCAAACGTTCGCAGCATGCGACAGTAACAAAACAACAAGTAGCATCAGTATCAACGACAGCAATCATACCGTCTGACCAATTCAGCTAATCACGGAAACACAATTATGGTTAGAACGAGTATCAAGGCTCGAGAGATAACTAGACTCGACACTGGACAACTTGGCCAGACAGGCCGAACTTCAGCTCTGATACCACTATGTAACACCCCCTTATAACTTAACTATTATTTAATGTATATAATATCAGAGTTTTCAAAAAAAAGAATCATTGAAAGGAAGTGTCACACTTCAACGCTTATAAAACAACCAACTTATAATCGAGTGACATAAGTCAACAAACAGTAGCACGATATATAGCACGATAGTTTAGGGACGGGCCCACAAACACCTGTTTTAGTTTACAGCACATAATGAAATATCATCAACACAGCGGAATGGTATCAGTACATCATTATAACAGTCCAACGCATCAAAATGACAATAACAGTACTACTACGCCCTCCCCCTGGTGCTACATATCAGAGCTGACACACTACTAGAAAAGAGGCATAAGAATGCCCTCACTCTCGATCACCTGCAAGTTGCCGACATAAGAAGCAACATAGGCAGTAGGGTGAGTCTCTTTACACAAATAATAATAATTAAGGTAAGCATTATATTAAGGAATGGCAGCAAGCAACACTAGCTCATAACAACTCACCACATTATCAACAACAATCATCATATTCGTAATTCATCCATAAACTCATCAAATGCTTGACTAATGCATGTAATGCAACATGCATGTGGATCCATCATCACCGCTATTAGCCTGGAGGGCACTCACCGCTTTGGCCGAAGCCGCCACACCGCTTTGGCCGAGGCCTACACACCGCTTTATGCAACATGAGTCACGTGACACTATGACTATGCACCACAACACCGCACATAACCCATAATATATATTAAACTCACCGCTTTTTATTTCTTAACTCAACATCATCAACACATAAGCCTTAGAGCATCACACCGCTTTGGACCGAAGTCCCACACCGCACTATTTAATGAAAACAACAATATTTACAAAACTCAATGGCAAGAGCATTTTATAAAAACCTCAACCTTAGCTTCATAAAAACTGCAACGTTATTCCTTAGAAAGAGCAACACACATTTGTTTAAATACAATAGTAACCTCGGTTTCTTTGAAAACAACAACGCCAATTATCAACACCACGAACCATTGTCAACTCATTCCATTTCAATTCAATTTAAACATCACATTATGTTGTAGAAAACACCCTCTTTTCGTTTAGAAAATACCACACTTTACTTGAGGGTAACATCGCAATTTAAGCTTAGGAAATACTATATTTAAATTAAGAGAAACCTCACATTTAATAGTGGAAATGTCACATTATGTTTAGAAAACATCCCATTTAAAGCTGAGGAAAAACAGTGCGAAAACAACCACAAAACAGTGAGAAAACAGCACTAAACAGTGCAAAACAGCAACTTGCGCTGGGAGGCGCGGGTGAGGCGCGACTCCAGCGCGACTGGGCAGAAATTTTTCTGTTGGCAGCGCAGCTCTCGCGCTTGGAGCGCGGCTGCAGCGCGTACGAGGCGCGAAACGGCAGGAAGTCTTCACACACTGAAAACGTCAAAAACTCAGTATTTTACCCAACACGATCTCATCATCAATCCTTCCCACCCATTATCAAAACACAATTTTACTCATAACCATATTCTTTTCAATGGAGTAATTACTCAAACAATTTATATGCACAACTCCTATCATTTTATATTCACATCACTCCACATGCTTCACCAAATTGATTCAACACAACAACAAGGCACTAAACACATCATTCAACAATTCAATCTATCTCACTACAACAACAAGGCAGTAACATAATGTCCACAATTCAATTAACTCATTTTATCAATAAGATATGAACACAACATTCGACAATCAAACTCCTACAACCTATCCTACATATATCGCATATCTTAAGCATCATTATAGGTATAAAGAAGAGCCCCCTAACCTTGATAATTCGAAGAACTCAGCCACGCGCAAGCCACAATAACGAAAAACGCAGCAGCCCCCTCCTCTCCTCTTACGCAAACCGTGGGTCTCGCTAAGGAAAGCTTGAGAGAAATTCTTCTCCTTCCTTTCTCTTCCCTTCGCCGCGAGCTTCCCTCTCTCTCCTTCTTCTCACCCTTGCGCCACCTTCTTCCTCCTTTCCTTTCTTCTCTCTCACGAGCTCACCCTTCTTTCTCTTTTCCCCTCTTTCTTTCTTTTCTCTTTTTCTTCTCCTTTTTTCTTTCTGTTTCCTCTCTTACCCAGCGCTGTTCCCTTTCTCTTCCTCTAATCCCATTCTTTGATTCAATTTAACCCTAGGCCCAATAATGCTTGGGCCCTATTTGCACCTCCTATTTCAATTAATTCCACCACTCCCTAATTACTTATACACCTCTTAAATAACATAACTCCAAATTAATTAATTCACTTAAATAATTATTGTAAGCCTTAAATAACCTAATTAAATAAATAATTAAATTATTTTGGGGCGTTACACCTGGCGCCCTCATGCCAGGAGCCATCAAGCCAGACGCCCTCTGCCGGGCGCCCTCCTGCCAGGCGCCCTCATGGGCGCTGCCTGCTTCTGTATTGGCGCCCTGCCAGGCGCCCTCATGGGCGCTGCCTTGGTGCTTGGCGCCCTGCCAGGCGCCCTCATGGGCTTTGGTTGCTTCCTTGCCAGGCGCCCTCATGGGCGCTGGTTGCTTCCTTGCCAGGCGCCCTCATGGGTGCCGGCTTGTGTGGACGTGTGCTCGGCACTCTGCTTTTTTGTTGCTCATCCTGTCTCTTAGCCTGCTTTTCTTCTTGATGAAATTTCAGGGTTTGCTTGGTGCTGAGGGGAATTGCTTCTTCCGTTTTCACCATTATCTATTTGACACCTTCATGATCTTTTAATTTGATCAAGAGGTTCTAGCCGGGAGGCTTGTCACATACCGACCCAACGGGGTTGACTTCGATGTCATTGCCTCCTGATTTTTTTATGTTGCATTTTGAAACATCCAAGCTTCCTCTTTATCTAGCTTGTTCCTTATAATTATAACTGGCGCGCGTTGGGTGGCCTCGGGCGCTGATCATCGCCTTGCGCATCTGAATGTATAATCTCATATCGCCCCATGGCAATGTTAACTCTGGGGGCAGTATTAGAATCGATCTAAATAATAACTCGCCCATCTGATGTTTCCATGGCGCCCTGCCTCGCCAGCCTGGGTGCCGCCCGTAGGGGTAGGATCTGGCGCCCTTGTGGGTGCCTAGGGTGCCTTGTCACGTTGATCATGGAGCCACCTCTTGGAGCAGGATCTGGCGCCTTCATGGGTGCCTTGGGCGCCTTGTCGCTTTGCCTTGGCTGCCGCCTCTTGGAGCAGGATCTGGCGCCATCATGGGCGCCCTGGGCGCCTTGTCGCTTTGCCTTGGCTTCTGCCTCTTGGAGCAGGATCTGGCGCCTTGTCGTGTTCCTGAGAGTGGGCGCCTGAGGCCAGATTGTTCGCGTGTATATCTTTTGGCGCCCTGCCAGGCGCCCTCTGAGGTGCCGCCTGTGGTTGCCTTGGCGCCCTGCCAGGCGCCCTCCTGGGTGTTGTGTTCTCACTTGGCGCCCCCTAGGCGCCCTTTTGGGTGTCGGGCTGAGTGTTCACTTGGCGCCCTCGTAGACGCCTTTGTCCTTGGTTTCTGCTTGCATTTTATTTGTTGTACTCTTCGCTTATGTTGCTGATTTGTTTTATGTTGTTTTGCAGACAAGGAGAGGAGGAGGAAGCCTTTAGGTGCCGAACCTAATGAGGCAAGCAGTCCAACTCCTGCGGTATCAGCTTCTGTTCGTCCCTCGAAGGGGCCTCGCCTAAGCCTAGGAGCTCCTAGTCGAGATGGTAAGGATCCCTCGGGGGCGCCGATGGTTCCACTTGACTCTACTACCCCGGGGGTTCAAAGTAAGTCCAAGCGCAAGAAAAGTTGTTCCTGTCGCCCCCCTGAGAGGGATGAGTACAAGACGAGGGTGGAGGAGCTCCAATCTGACTTGGATAGTATGAAGAACCTGAAGGATGAGGCTGAGACAAAGGTGTAGATGGTGGCCGGGAAGGCTGTAGACTTTTCCTATGCCGCCTATAATAAGGCGATTAGCCATGTTCAGTGTTTGTATCCGGAAGCCATTCTAGAGTTGAACGTCTTTCAATTTGATCATGATGTTCAGGACGGGAGGATCGTCAAATACCACTCCAACGGGGTTGACTTCGATGTCGTTGCCCCTTGATTATTTCTTTTAGTCCAGTGCTTTGATTGTGTAATTTTTCTTTGACTTGTCGAATTTCGTTATGTGTCTTGCTTAATGGAGCCTTGCTGTCTCCGGGGCGATTTTTGTATTACATTTCACCCCAACGGGGTTGACATCGATGTCATTGTCTGCTGATATTTATGTTACCTTTTGAAATGTCTATGTTTCTTCTTTGCCTAGCTTGTTTCTTATGTTTATAATTGGCACGCGTTGGATGGCCTCGGGCACACGTTCTTGCCTTGCGCACCTGAATATACAATTTCATATCGCTTCGTGGCAAAGGGCTGTGTTTTGAAGTTGGCGCCTTCGTGGGCGCCTTGT
Organism: Astragalus membranaceus; assembly: GCA_039519185.1. NCBI lineage: Eukaryota > Viridiplantae > Streptophyta > Magnoliopsida > Fabales > Fabaceae > Astragalus > Astragalus membranaceus. Next base: position 83,170,018 of record CM076846.1, on the reverse strand, counting down.
GCCATGCCTCCTGATGTCGGTGCCCTCCTGGGCGTCTTGTGTCAAGGTGCAAAGTCCTGATGTTGGCGCCCTCTTAGGCACCTTCCTGGGCTCAGGCGCAAGTCATTGCCTTGCACATCTGTATGTATGATCTCATACCTCCTCGTGGCAGGTTTAATCTGGAGGCAATTTGTCAGAGGGGTCTGAATCTAAGTTGCCCATCAGAGGTTGCGATATGTCGCTTCGTTCCCCGTGGCAAAGTTAACTTTGGGGGCAGTTTATCAGAACTCGGTCTTCATTAGACTCGCCCATCAGAGGTTACGACACGTTTAAAGTCGCTTCGCGCCTCGTAGCAATGTATACTCTGGGGGCAGTTTATCAGAATAGATCCGAATTTAACTCGCCCATCAGAGGTTGCGACCATTTTCGAAGCCGCTTCGTGCCTCGTGGCAAAGTTAACACCTCGTGGTGACTCTGGGGGCAGTTTATCAGAATCGATCCGAATTTAACTCGCCCATCAGAGGTTGTGACCATTTTCGAAGCCGCTTCGTGCCTCGTGGCAAAGTTAACTCCGGGGGCAGTTTATCAAAACTCGGTCTGAATTTAACTCGCCCATCAGAGGTTTCGACACGTTTAAAGTCACTTCGCGCCTCGTGGAAAAGTTCGATATTGACCTGCGTCGGTCGGGGGATCTCCTCGATGGCGATCCCCCGGTGGTGCCTCTGGTGGATATTGACCTGGTTCCACCGTTGCCCCTCAAGTCGAGATTGTCCTGGGGGATGGTCTTGACTTGACGTTGTCGTTTAGGATGCCCTCGTAGGTTAGGTTGCCCTTACGGCTCGTGCTCTTCGGGTCTGCTAATTTTGTCAGAGGATCACAGCAATTATCCTGCTCGTCTATTGATATTTTTTGCTGACTTGCCTTGATCGAGGTGATTGATGGTGAGTATGGGCGAGCAACACCACATTTTCTTTTCCTCTTGGCCGATTACATTGCACCTATGGGGCGAGCATAGGAGAGTGTGAGGGCAAGCAGAATGACACCATCACTTCACGCGTTACTTTATTTCCTCTCAAGCTCATGCATCATTTGATTTTCTCACGTGCTCGCGCACTATGTTATTTGCTCAGTGCTCGTGCACTATGTTATTTTCTCACGTGCTCGTGCACTGTGTTTTTTTGCTCACGTGCTCGTGCACTATGTTTTTTGCTCACGTGCTCATGCACTATGTTTTTTTGCTCACATGCTCGTGCACTCTTTTATTTCCTTTCATGCTCATGCACTCACATCCTCATGCATTCTTTAATTTTCTTACGTGCTCATGCACTCTTTTATTTTCTTACGTGCTCATGCACTCACATGCTCATGCATCCTTTAATTTTCTTACGTGCCACGTTGGCTGCTTCCGTAACAGGATTTGGCGCCCTCCTGGGCGCCTTGGGGGCTGGCTTACCATGGTGCCGTCAGCTTGTTTCCCTTCCTGGGTGAGGAGACGTATGAATGGGATTTCGAGCTTAAGATGAGAATTGTAGCTCTACTTCTTAGCTTTCCAACGCATGCTTACACGCCTCAATCGGATAAACACAGATGAACTTATGGCCTGCAGACTAGACATCACCCTTGTAGGTGGGTATCTCTGGTGTCCGTGACCTCATGGTCTCGTCATTTGCTTGACTTCCGCGCCTTTCTTAGCGCTTGCTACCCAAGACATCGTGGTCTCATACCTTGGATCCCCGCCGGGTGGGTGTCGTGATCTTGGCTGCTTTGCTTTAGGAAGATGAGCGCGCCATGACACCCTTGACTCCCATACTTGGAGAGATGATCTTGGCTTTAGGTTAATGATGAGGTTGCCCCCTACGATCCAGGCAGTCCCTCCCTGCATGGTATGTTGGGTCTCAGACTTGTCTCGCTCCACTCCTGACTATGGAGTTGGACCTTTTTTCTTTCTTGATATTCTGCTTTTGTGCTCAAACAACAAAATTCATAACTAGGGGTGCTGCATTTGCTGGTACTGTGCCCATAACAAGTCAGATTAGCCTTCATGCTGCCAACCTTGGCCTCCTCTTGGTAGGCCATGTTGTCTTCTTCATAGTCCATGTACTTTTGATGCCTGCGTCGGTCGGGGGATCTCCTCGATGGCGATCCCCGGTGGTGCCTCTGGTGGGTGGGTGTCGACCTGGTTCCTTGACCTTTCTCAAGTATCACGTGAGGAGGTCCTGGAGCGGGAGTCCTGAGGCTGGTAGGTATCATCCGGAGGGGATGGAGGGGTCCCTTGGAGGTGAGCCTGATCCTCCATGAGGGGGAGAACGATGGTGCCTCGAAGTCACAGTTGTTGGAGGAAGGGTTCCTCTGCCAGGCGCCCTCATGGTCGCTGCCTGATGTTTCCATGGCGCCCTGCCAGGCGCCCTCATGGGCGCTTTCTGATGCTGCCCTAGCGCCCTACCTGGCGCCCTCATGGGCGCTGCTTGATGTTGCCATGGCGCCCTGCCAGGCGCCCTCATGGGCACTGTCTGATGCTGCCCTAGCGCCCTACCAGGCGCCCTCATGGGCGCTGCCTGATGTTGCCATGGCGCCCTGCCAAGCGCCCTCAGGGGTGCCAGGTTGGGCATGTCCTTAGCACTCTACTGGTCTTCCTGATGCAGCATATCTTGAGTGCGATTGGCCAGGAGATCCAAAAGCTGACTCACATTCGAAGGCTAGGCAGGATGACTGGTACCCTCGCCAGGTAGGGTTACGACGTTGCCTTCCAGAGTATCCTCTGGTCGGGATGCCGGTACGGCAATGCTTTGAATCCAGGGTCTGCCTCTGGCAGCCATGGAGTAGCAAGAGAAAAGTTCGAGTAGTGATGACGTGAAAGATAGATATCTCCCATTGTGGTCGCCAATGTTCTGTACCTAGCAGTATTTTGGTCGGCTGCTGTTGGTAGGTCTCTTGCTGCCCTGGCAAGAGGTCAGTGAGCGCCCGGGGGGTATCTGCAAAGCCACTTCGACGCTCAAGTCAGTATGAGAATAAACTAGTGAATTTGCAAGGGAAGAGTGTGTGCCGTATAAATGGCTATGCGAGCCGGTATTTATAGGAAATCGATGCTCGTCTGTGGACCGTCGGATTATCAGATTCGATCTGAACCATCCAAGCGTGGTGGCTTTAGTTGGGCTTGTATGTAGTGGATATGGGCCGAATCGATTGGGCTGATCCATATCCAGTTGCTAAACGCACCCCCTGGTTTTGCTAAATGGACCTCTTGGTCCAGTCCAGAACAAGTATATTTTTGTAAATTCTATTTTTTTGTTATTTATAAACTTATTTGATTTTAATTATAAAAACTGATTTGATTATTTTAAAAAAAGGTTGTTTTTTGATCAAAAGAAATATCTAGAAAGAAAAGGACAAGTTGGGCCAAAGCCCAATCAAGAAAATTAAGCATAGGCCCAAATAAGAAGCATAGGCCCGATCAAACACAATAGTATCTAAACGAGTCCAAATACAAATCATGCAATCATTGGACCTAAAGCTTACAACACGCAAACTAATAGATTAGAAAATGACCTTAGTAGTAAAAAGAATGCGGACAAAATTGGGGTATAACAATACAAAAGAGAGATGTCAAACAATGATTCAAACAAACAGAAGATCACCTGCTTTGAGTGCAGAAAAACTGGTCATATGAGACAAGAATGTCCTCTCTTGAATAAGAAAGGATTTAGAAGGTCCTCAGAAAAGAAGAAAGCACGCATGACAGCTTGGGATGATTCAGAAGACTCTTTCTCAGAAAATGAAGGACAAGCTGCAAATCTATGTCTCATGGCAGGATCAACTCGAGATGAGGTATCTAACTCTTAACTCTCTAGATGTGATACATGCAAAGAAATAGAATCATCTTTTGATACCTTACTCTATGATTCAAACATTTTATCACAAAAATGCATGCTTTTCAAACAACAACTCTGGGAATCAAAAAATGGAAATGAGGAGCTGAGAGCTCAAAATGAAGGAATGTCTAAAACCATTCACACTTTACGGCAATCTTACTTTAAACTTTGTGAGCAACACAAGCTTCTAAGTTTAAAATTAGCTAATGCAACAAATAAATTTATAGATCCAAATTTGGAAATTATTTGTGAAAATAAAGCTTTGAAAGACCAAGTTAATCATTTAACACATGAGTTGCTTATATGTGCACAAAATTTCAAGAATGCACAACTGCATTTGAGATGCTGCAAATGAAGTATGTTTTAAATCTGATGCATGCAAAATAAATAGTTTAGGCTCTGGTAAAATAATTTTTGAAGGGCATAGAACAAATAATCTTTATAGTGTGTGTCTTGATGATCTGCCTGATGAAACATGTCTCATTTCTAAAGATGATGATAAATAGATATGGCATAGAAGACTTGGTCGTGTCAGCATGAGAACAACTTCAAAGTTGTCTAAGTTAAACCTTGTTAGAGGACGGACTTCCAAAGATAGAGAAAGATAAGTCATGTGAAACATGTATCCAAGGGAAACATGTAAAATCATCTTTCAAAACTCTAGACATTATATCTACTCATAGACCTCTGGAACTTCTCCACATGGATTTATTTGGTCCAACTAAAGATGCTAGCTTAGGAGGAAAAAGATATGGCTTTGTTATTGTGGATGACTACTGAAGGTATACATGGTTGTTATTTTTGAAAAACAAGGATGATGCTTTCAATGACTTCAAAACCTTTTTCAAAAAAGTTCAAAATGAAGTTGGTTGTTACATCATTGCAGTAAGAATTAACCATGGAGGAGAGTTTGAAAACTATTCCTTCAAGGAATTTTTTAATGAACATGGTGTGTCACATAATTTCTCCCATCCAAGGACCCCCACAACAAAATGGGGTTGTTGAAAGGAAAGGTAGAACACTGCAAAAGATGGCTAAAACCATGTTAAATGACTCTGAAGTTGAAAAATATTTTTGGTAGAAGCAGTAAACACTGCCTGCTATATCATCAACAAAGTTACCATTAGGAAAATTCTTGAGAAAACCTCATATGAGCTTTGGAAACAAAAGAAGCCCATTATATCCTACTTTCATGTTTTTGGCTATACTTATTGTGTTTTAAACAACAAAGACAACTTAGGAAAATTTGATGCTAAGTTTGATTCTGCTATATTTCTTGGTTATTCATCATCGTCCAAAGCATATAGAAGCTATATTCCTAGAACTAAGGTTATGGAAGAAAGTATGCATGTTATGTTTCTTGAAGCTAATCATGCAGATAATAGAGATGATGATGATGATGATGATGATGATGATGATGATGATGATGATGATGATGATGATGATGATGATGATGATGATGATGATGATGATGATGATGATGATTATGACAATGAGACAAAAGAAAACAGATAAGAAAGAATCAATTGTTGAGAAGCAATAAACAAGCTGTACTCCACTATCCTCTAAATAGCAGAAGAACCCCCAAAACCAATCAACACAAGCTTTTGAACTGCCAAGGAGTTGGAAAATGGTGATGGATCACCCACAAGACCAAATCATAGTAAACAGTTAAGTTTCTCAATAGTTAAGTCTCTCTTAAGCTTCTCAACACGCCTTCATCTCTGAGATAGAACCTAAAAACATAAATGAAGCAATTGTTGAGGCAAAATCCCAGTTAAGTTTTGATGATCAACAAACTTCAAATGTGAGAAGCTTAAGTTATCTGATTTCATATGCTATTAATGTTTCTTCTTGAGTGAAATATAAGAACAGAAAATGTTTGTTAAATTCTCAAGAAGACAACTCTCTTGACATGATCAAAGAGTCAAGACAAAATGGGTTAACTTGAGAAAGATCATCATGAGAAGAGTCATCATGATTAAAGTCAACATGAGAAGAATCATAAGAAGAGTCAAACTCAGGAGAGTCATGACGAGAAAGATCAACATGAGAAGAGTCATCAGAAGAGTCAATTGTGAGAAGCATCACAAAGAGAAGAGTCAAGTTGACAAGCATCATGATAAGAAAGAGTCAAAATCAAAAGGGTCATGATGAGAACAGTCAAGTTGAGAAGAGTCATGATGAGAAGCATGATCGTAAGAGGCATCAACTTGAGAAGCATCATCTTCAGAAGACTCATAGAAGAGAAGAGCCAAAGCTGAGAATAGTGATGACAGCTGTATAAGTGTTGTCTTCTGTAGAAGTGCAGAAAGCCAAAAACACGGCTGTTTAAGTGCTGTCTTCAAACCAAAAAGCACTCCAACGGCTATAAATAAACGCATGGGATCATTGCTGAACTTTGTGAGAGTACTTTGAACTTAAATCCTCCAATCTTCTCAAGTGTCAATTTTTCTCTCATCCATACTCCGCTACTTCAAATCAGTAGGGATTCTTTTTATTTCTGAGTATGTATTATGGCTTGAGTTTAAGTTTCTGTTGAAACACCATTTGTATTAACCAAGCTCTAGAAATCCCACAACATCCCCAATCGAGAAAGTGTAGAACCTGTTAGAAGCCTTCTCAAGTAGCATGTGTTGCTGTAGGTTTTGAGAAGTGAGTTGCTTCTGTGTTAGAAGCTACCTAGTAGATCAGAAGGATCATATTAGGTGTGAGAACAGTAGGTAGATGTGTTAAGAAAACTACCAGTGAGAACTTTCAGCCTAGGCTGGTTGTAAAGTTGTAACTATTTGGAAAATAGTGGAAATTCTCACAGGGTGTGAGGAGTGGAAGTAGCCCAGGGTTTTTGGGTGAACCACTATACATCATTGTGTTATTTACAGTTTTTCTAAGAAGATTTACACTGAGCCTAAAACATTCCATTTGGAGAAGGTTTTGAAAAACTGAGAAGACAGCTTTTGCGGAGCTTTCTCTACTACACACAGTTATTCTTAAACCAATGTTATTACAACCCTTCTCAAATACTTTCTAAATGGTAGAATTCTACCATTATTCTTAAGCTATCTACACTTAAGTTAATCCTTTCAAACACTATCTCTTGCCTTGGAAAATCTATTTTGAAAATCATCTCACTCTCATTATTGGTAGATGTATTGGGAAGAAAGAAGTAACCGACCCTTCTCAACTCAGAAACATAGTTGAGAAGACAGTTTCACCTTACCCTTCTCTGCTCACTATCACAGTTGAGAAGACTATTTTCAATCACCTTTCTCAACTCAGCATTGACACTCACAATATCTAATCGTACTTTTGAAGTTAAGTCCTCTTGTTGCAGGTTAATTTAACAAGGGTCACAATTTCAACTCCCCTTCCTTGTGACACTCATTGACTTCAATTGGCATCAAAGCTCGGCCTCTGGGTGGAGCACACTCAAAAAGAGTGAGAAGAAAAGATCTTGGAAGAAGTCATGGCCAAACCAAATTCTGTTGCCTTCCTACCAGAAGGTGCTTTTTCAAACAGATCCCCTGGATTCAATGGGGAACATTACTACTATTGGAAAAGTCAAATGAAGTTGTTCCTAGAATCTCACGATACTGACATATGGGACATAGTTCAAAAGGGACCATATGTTCCCATTGTGGCAGGTCCAGTACCTGGTAGTTGTATTCCTAAACGGAAAGCTGACTGGACTGCTGATGAGAAACATCGTGTACTTCAAAATGCTAAAGCAAAGTATTATCTTACTTGTGCTTTGGGAAGAGCAAAATTTGACAAGATAGTAGGGAAGGAAACTGCTCAATAAATATGGAATACTCTGCAAACCGCCCATGAAGGAACTGATCAAATCAAAAAAGCAAAGAAGGGCATGCTTATCCGTGAATTTGAAATGTTCAAAATGTCAGAAGAAGAAACCTTTGATGAAAAACTTACCCAAACTCTGAGAAGGTCGGCAAACTATTGAAATGTCTTCCACAAGCTTGGAGACCAAAGAAGACTGCCATAGAAGAAGCAAAAACACTATCAACACTTGACATTCATCATTTGCTTGGATCACTAAAAAAAATACATGAGCAAGAACTATTGGATGAACTCCATCCAAAGAAGAAGGTAGTAGCTCTGAAAGCTTCTCAGAAAGAAGAAAGTTCATCCTCCCAGAAAGGGATATCCATGGCACTCAAGTCTTCTCAAGAAATGGATGATGAAAAGCAAGAAACTGAAGAAGATACAGAAGGAGAAGAGCTGGCACTAATCTCAAAAAGAATCAACCGATGGCTGAACAACAAAAGGAGAGGAAAACCTCAATTCAGAAGAGACACATTCAAGGGAGATGGAAGCAAGTCAAATTTCACTTGTTATGAATGTAAGAAACCTGGTAATATGAAACAAGATTGTCCTCTTCTCAACAAGAAAAGATTCACATCAAAGAAGAAAGCCTTGATGGCCACTTGGGATGACTCAGAAGAGTCATCAAGTGAACATGAGGAGGAAGCAGCCAATCTATGTCTCATGGCAGGAACAGAGAAAGAAGAGGTATGTAATTCTAAATCTCCTAAATGTGAAAGTTGCAAAGAAATTTAGTCCTCTTTTAACAGTCTGCTATATGATTCATTTATTCTCTTCCAAAAATGCATGGTCTTCAAACATCAGTTATGTATTTTGAAAAAGGAAAACGAGGAGCTAAAAACACAAAATGAGAGAATGGGTAAAACCATTCATACTTGACAACAATCTCATTTTAAACTATCAGAATAGTTCAAGCTTCTCAACTTAAAAATGGCAGAAAAACCAGTGTCTCCTGACATAGAATTTGAACATGAAAACATGATGTTAAGAAAAAAAGTTAGTGAGCTAACAAATGAGCTTATGATTTGTGTACAAAATCTTGAAGCTTCTCAAGTGAGTTTAACTCCTCTTGAGAAGGGTCAGATATATAAGAAGGGTAACTCTGTCAAAAACAGAAAGCCCAGACACTACAAAAAAACCGTGGTAAGATCCACTTAGCCACACGGTGATGTTTTATACTGCCAAACCGTGGCTAAACCCTCCTTCGAAACTTTCAAGATCTATTTATTAGCCACGGTAACAACCGTGGCTAGATTGGCGGGAAGCGCCCGGGATTTCAGTCAGCATTTACCCAAGGTAACTAACGCAATAATTTATTTTTTTTTAAATTACTCTTCTTGGTAAAACAAAGCTGATTTGGTAATGGAAAGTTACTGTTCCATTGGCCATTGCTTGATCCTCATTGTTACTGAGTTTCTCCTCAAGATTAAGCACCACACCTTCTTTCACTTCAACAACCCAAGTTCCATGACTTGCTCAAGATTAAACTCATCAATTGATCATAAAATTGAGCAAGTAAACACAATGAAGCCACAATTTCAACTTAAAAATCAAATTGAAAACGGATAAAAAAGAGCATAACATCAAGTAGTCATTCCAATAACAAAACAACAATACCAAAATTGCTCAAATAACATAACAAAATCTAAAATCAATTCAACGTGTAAACACAACCACACAAATTTTAATTTCAGAATCAAAAGAAGTGAAGGAAATTGGAACCTGAAAGGGCCAAACCTCAAAGACGACACTCGTAACCAGAGAGATCGGTGACCGCGTTTGAAATAGACCTTGATGAAAACCACACCTTCGTCGCCTCGACGAAATCTCCGCAAGCCAACAAGATGACGCAATTGTGAATGCATCAATCAAGACAACAACAAGAAAGAATGAAAAAATCAAGAAGGAAAAGACATGATCCACGATAAACGAGATTAAAGAAAAATAGAGAAATTGATCTTTCACCTTGAGAGAGGAACTGACCAAAGAAAGCTTTCACCTTGAGAGGAACTGATGAGGGAGCTTGCACCTAGAAGGGAAGGAAGGGACGAACCGGGGAGGAACGATGGGACGAACTTGTCACTGGTTAGCAACAACGGGACAAAATGGAAGGGAGGAACTGGTCGCTGGTTGGGATTGAAGGTACGAAGTGGAAGGGACCAAGTGAAATCGATTCAAGGACTGGGTACGAAGTGGAAGGGATGAAGTGAGATCGATTCAAGAACATGGGTTCAGCACTTTCATGTGTTCGAAGCTTTCAACGTTTGGAGGCTAGGTTTTGCAATTAAGGGACACTGAAGCGGTTATCAGGATTCAGCGTAAGAGGGAGAATGAAATTTGTTTCTAAAACTTCCCGGTTATTTAGCCAAGTGTGTAGGGTGGCTAACCTAATTTTTACCCAGGTCTAAACTAATTGTGCCTAAATTAGTGTGGCAAATAGCCGCTATTTTGGTAGTGAGAGCAAAATGCTCAAAATGCAAACAAACTGGACATCATATTTCAGCTTGTAGCAACAAGCAGAAAGATCCCACAAGGATCAAAACTAAACCGTAAGGACCCAAAAACCAATGGGCACCTAATTCTTTGTCTAACTCTGATATAGGCATGCCTCATAGTATCAAGAAGAAAACTGTGGTTCCTAGACAGTGGACCCCCCTCTACTCCTACGTAACTCCTAGTAGAAAATCAAAGGCTACATATTCTTGGGTAGAAAATATTTGTGTGTTGGTGTTTTTAATTAACGTTTTTTATTGTTTTTATAGAGATTTTAGAATTCCTGAGCCGTACAGTTCATTAGTCCTAAAACACAGATTAGACAGATCGTACAATCCACTTAACCCCCTATAATTATTTTTTTATAAGTATTGTTTAAAAATTGGGTGTTTATTATTGGTAAAACAAATTATTGAGATGTGATTCTACACTTAGTTAGATACAAAGTGTGTTAAACATGTAAATTATAGATGTTAATAATAATACAGGTTAATGATTACTTGAAATGAATAAAATCATAAAAAGAAATTTATATACGGTGATGTAATTACAGTATTAGAAAAAGGCTGATAGATGTAAAATAATTAAAAATGACAACTAAAAAGTTAAACTAATGAAAAAATATAAAATGATGAGCTAGTGGAGATATCTCAAGCAAATGGAACGACGGGTGGATACAGGAGCTTTCAACAACAATATTTTCGATCAAATCTTTTGATAACAATATAATATAATAATAGTAATTATAATAAAATAAAAAGATAATAAAGTGAGGTGAGAAATAAAAGAACCAGTGATTAAGATATTACGAACAACAACTTTGAGCGAGAAGAAGAATGGGCTTGCAGTCATGATCTCCACTCAGAAACCTTTGGAACTTGTGCATATGGACTTATTTAGTCCTACTAAGCATGCTAGCCTAAGTGGAATTAGATATGGCTTTGTTATAGTTGATGATTACTCAAGATTCACATGGGTCATTTTTCTGAAACACAAAGATGAAGCTTTTGAAAGCTTCAAAACATTCTTTAAGAAAGTTCAAAATGACAAAGGTTCTAACATTGTTGCAGTTAGAAGTGACCATGGAGGAGAATTTGAAAATATCATGTTTGAAATCTTTCTTGAAGGGAGTGGTGTGTCACACAACTTCTCTTGTCCATGAAATCCTCAACAAAATGGTGTAGTTGAAAGAAAAAATACGACATTTCAAGAAATGGCTAGAACATTGCTTAATGATTCAAAAATTGAAAAATATTTCTGGGCAGAAGCAGTAAATGTTGCATGCAATATTTTAAATAGAGCAACCATTAGAAAGAATTTGAACAAAACCACATATGAACTGTGGAAAGGAAATAAGCCTATTATATCTTATTTCCATGTATTTGGCTGTGATTGCTATGTTTTAAATAACAAAGACAATTTGAGAAAGTTTGATGTTAAGTCTGCTCCTACACTATTTCTATGATATTCTCTCACATCAAAAGTGAACCGGACTCTTCGCTGAGCGATCGGTCCCTTTGATGTAGTGAGTATGTCTGTGCTGATGCAGATCTGGAGACTCGTGCGGGATGTTGAAGTCGATCTTGTGTGAAGGCTGGTCACGTCCAGAGCTCCCGCGGGTGTACCTGCGATGGCACTCCAACGCCCAAGTCAGTGGGGCGATATTCGAGTATAGTAACGGAGTGTGTAAAAAAACGTACCTGTCAGGTGATGTCATGGGCTCTTTATATAGCGCCAGGGGTGCCGCAGGCAACCGTCGGATCCTGCGAGGATTCCTCCATGTTGTTGATCTTCCCATCGTGGGCATTAGATGGCGCCGGGTCGCTATTGGGCCGCTCGCACCGGCTCAACATTCTTTACGGGTTGCGACCCGATCCATATCGACGTGTGACGTTGGCTGATTATTGGGCCGCTCGACCAGGCCCCGTATTCTTCAAATCATGGGCTGCGGCCCAGTCCAGAACAGTTGCCCCCAGGCCGAAGTCGTTCGTTGGGACGGGTTCAGGCCTAAGAGTTTACTTTTCTTCTTTGGTCGCCTCCGCTGAGACGACCTGAGCGCATGCCCTTTCAGTGGGAGATGCTCGTGCCTTCCAGTGGCGTGGCGTTCTGACAGACGTGTTACTCTGAAGGGACAGGCGTGACGTTTCGATGGGACTGACATAATGTTTCACGTTTCCCAAGGGGGGCGCGTAATGATGTTGGTTCAATTTTCGAGGGATGACATTAATTCTGAAGGGGAAGAGTCGTGCCCCTTCGGGACCTGGCCCTCCCCTCCTATAAATATGGGGAACCCCCTTCTAATCCTTTGTTTGCTTTCCGACATTCTTGCTCTGAGGGCGAGTTACTTTCTCCGACGAGCGACCAACTTTCCGGCTATTCCGGCAAGGTGTTTTCCGATTGGTGACTTCAAACTCCGGAGCGACCTAACTTCCGATCGCCTTATTCTGGTGATAGCTAATGCGACCAAATCGTTTCCCGCTCCAAGTACCTAGTTTTCTTCTTTGGCTCTTAATTTAAATCGCACTTCTTTGCTTCTTAACACGGGCGAGGAGGGGGTGTCAGTCCCGGGGTCGATCATGTCGCCCCTTTCCATAGGTCATCTTTGATGGTCTGACTTTCATGCTCCCTTCTTACAGGTTATCTTTCGTCATGGCGCGGACGAAGCTAACCGGCCGCGTAACCAGTAGCCCGCCACCTTCTTCTACCGATCCATCCTCCAGCTCTCGCACGTCTACGGATAGGACGGTTTCGAAGAGTGGATTTACCTCTACACCCCTGGCGGAAGGGTCCGATCTTGCGGCGACCACTCGCCCTGCATTCTTCCAGGAAGAGGAAAGTCATGATCCACCTTCCACCTCCTCGGCTCATTCGGAGCGGGTTATCCAGCCGGTCGCCGGAAGAGGGGAACCCGACTAGAGAGGCGTATTAGGGGAGGATCGTTCCTGGATTTCATCGGCCGTGCTAGGCTGGGTACCTTCGCTCTTTAAACCCGGGGACAAGGTGTTACCGTTTTTCGCCAGATTGGTTGGCGACCCGGGTCAGGCATGGGCGGTTGAAGGTCCTTCTTCAACTGAACACGTGGCTATGATCCCGCCCACTCTAAAATTCACCATGTACGCGACCGTTCTTCGCGACGTCAGGATTTGCCCGCCGTTTACTTCCTTTCAACGTAATATTCTCCGCTGTCTTGGGGTTGCGCCCTCGCAGCTGCCCGAACTCGTGGGCCTTTGTCAAGGTGTTCGAGCAGTTGTTGAGGGTGATGGGGCGAGAGTGCAATTGGCAGACGTTCTTCAAGTTTTTCGAAACGAGCAGGCGACCAGAGCCGGGCAGCAATCGAAACCGGTGGGAGCATCTGAGTCTTAAGGCCCAGTCGGACTACAAGATATTCAAGCCTTTTTCTGACTCGCTCAAACCCTGGAAGTCTTCTTTTCTATGGGTGGTCCCTGTTTGCGAAGTGTCCCAGCAGATGGTTGGGGCGATCGACGCCCGGGGGTGAGTAACCAGCATGAAGTATCTCATAGCGTGGACGTACGCCCACTTTCGCTGCACGCCCGCCACCTATAGGATACGTTGTCAGCTTGGTGAGGAAAATATTGAGACTTTGAGACTGCTTGACAACTTGGCCTCGTGGATGGAGGAAGGCTTGATCAAGTGTCACCAATTGGTGAAAACGACCAACGATACTGGTTTCAAAGTCGCTCTTGGTATGGGTAGTCGTATCCCCTAATTTTTTTTTATTGACCGTATTCTTACCTTCTTCGCAGGTGAAATGGCTAGTCTAGGTTTTACTGAGTTGATGAAGCAAGCCAAGAAAGGAAGAAAACCCCGGCCCGTCCTCCCCTGCTGTTATTCTTTCCCCGGTTCCTAAGGGCACCGTGGCTGCTGAAGGAGGGGAGATCAGAACGCCCATTGCTGGGTTGAAGAGGGGTCGTACCCTTCCCACCGTTGATCTGACCAAGGATGACCCTGCCCCTAAGAAGTCCAGGGCCCACAAAGGACCTCAAAAGAGTCTCGCCTCGGGGTTCGATCTGGACGAGGTGACTGACGCGGGCATCATAAGCGGTTTTCGTGAAGACCCCCTTCTGTTTGAGGCCGAGGTGGCCAAGGCTGGGTCTCGCCTGATTGCAAAGTTGAAGCAGGGAGAAGTGGAGCGGACCAAAGGTAATATTCTCCCCGCCCAAAACTTATGGTTGGAGAGTAATAACTTAGACAAAACCGACAAGATAAGCCGTGCTTATGTTTATATCTCAGAGGTGCGGGAGGAGCTGGAGTCTACTAAGAAAAAACTACAAGAGTCAGAGGCCGCTCTCCAACCCACTGCCGATGCTCTTGCTGAAACGAAGAAGATGCTCTCCACTAATACCCAAGATATTCAAGCCTTTTTCTGACTCGCTCAAACCCTGGAAGTCTTCTTTTCTACGGGTGGTCCATGTTTGCGAAGAGCCCCAGCAGATGTTTGGGGCGATCGACGGCCGGGGGCGAGTAACCAGCATGAAATATCCCATAGCGTGGACGTACACCCACTTTCGCCGCACGCCCGCCACCTATAGGATACGTTGTTAGCTTGGTGAGGAAAATATTGAGACTTTGAGACTGCTTCAGAACTTGGCCTCATGGATGGAGGAAGGCTTGATCAAGTGTCACCAGTTGGTGAAAACGACCAACGATACTGGTTTCAAAGTCGCTCTTGGTATGGGTAGTCGTACCCCCTAATTTTTTTATTGACCGTATTCTTACCTTTTTCGCAGGTGAAATGGCTAGTCTAGGTTTTGCTGAGTTGATGAAGCAAGCCAAGAAAGGAAGAAAGCCATGGCCTGTCCTCCCCTGCTGTTATTCTTTCCCCGGTTCCTAAGGGCACCGTGGCTGCTGAAGGAGGGGAGATCAGCACGCCCGTTGCTGGGATGAAGAGGGGTCGTACCCTTCCCACCGTCGATCTGACCAAGGATGACCCTGCCCCTAAGAAGTCCATAGCCCACAAAGGACCTCAAAAGAGTCCCGCCTCGGGGTTCGATCTAGACGAGGTGACTGACGCGGGCATCATAAGCGGTTTTCGTGAAGACCCCCTTCTGTTTGTGGCCGAGGTGCCAAGGTTGGGTCTCGCCTGATTGCAAAGTTGAAGCAGGGAGAAGTGGAGCAGACCAAAGGTAATATTCTCCCCGCCCAAAAACTTATGGTTGGAGAGTGATAACTTAGACAAAACTGACAAGCTAAGCTGTGCTTATGTTTATATCTCAGAGGTGCGGGAGGAGCTGGAGTCTACTAAGAAAAAACTACAAGAGTCAGAGGCCTCTCTCCAACCCACTGCCGATGCTCTTGCTGAAACGAAGAAGATGCTCTCCACCATTACCCAAGAGCGGGATGAGGCCCTGGCCGCCTTAACCGAAGCCAAGAAGAGGGTACAGATTGATGCGGATAAGGTGAAGGAGCTGTCCGGTGAGATTAGCGGGTTGCACGGTGACGCAGCTGAGATGAGGAAGACCATTGAGGCATTGGGGAAAGAGCGGGAAGAGGCTGCTGTTCAATATGATCGGCTCGTCCAATCAACCGTTACAATTTGTCAGGGGCGGTTTGATGAGGCTCTGGCTCAGGTGCGGTGTGTTTACCCGGACCTGGAGCTCGATCCGAACATTATCAACTTCTCCCACTCCCATGTAGACGGTCGTATTATCCAACCCGCCGAGGAGGACGAGCAGGGAAACGTCGTGGTGGAAGAGGTGGTTGTGTTTGATAGTCCCCCTTTGAAAATTCTGTAATATGTTCCAAGTCTTTGACATTCGTTTTTGGGCGGCCTTTGAGTCACCCCAATATTGTAATATGTACTATGCCAATGCTTTGGCTTTTAAAATCGTTATTCGCTCGTTCTGTTTAGTTCGTTTGTTAGCCTCGGGCAGTTTACTAGACCTCGTACCTAGATTTAACTCGCCCTTGGGGGTGCGACTCTCTATTGTGGTCACTTCGTTGTGTTTAATTCGTGTTTTAGCCTTCGGGCAGTTTACTAGGCTTCGTGCCCAGATTTAACTCGCCCATGGGGGTGCGACTCTCGATTATGGTCGGTTCGTGTGTGACTTAGATCGACTAAGCACCTTCGAACCCGCTCAATGGTTTATCAAACTCGGTTTGATTTTAACCCGCCTGGCGGTTAATGAATCTGTTATGGAAAACATAAAAGGATGAGACGACATATAAAAATATTCCATCTACGCCGATGGCCGGGCGGGCCTCAATAAAAACCCATTGGGAAAAGAGTGTCCCGCCCGGTGTACTTACTTTATTCGAGCTTCAAAAAAGTGTCAACGATAGAGTACTTGTCAGTGTTAGAATTGAATTTAAGCACAAAATTTAAATGAAGTATCGCCTGAGGTTGGCCGCATTCCATGTCCTTGGCACTGCTCCGCCTCCCATGGTTTGAAGCTCCGTCCTCGAGACGACTCGGTAGGGCCCTTCCCAGTTCGGGGCGAGTTTACCTTGAGCTGTGAACTTCTGTCCTATCGTCGCTCTTCTGAGGACGAGCTGGCCGATGGTGAATTCTCTAGGGACGACCATCGAGTTGTATTTTGTCGCCATCCCTTGTTTCACAAGTGCTTCTTTCAATGATGCTTTGGTGCAAAGCTCTTCAACCAAGTCGAGTTCTTCCCTGAGTCCTTGATCGTTCTCATCAGGGGTCTTGGGATTTGCGGTTCCCCAACTGAGCTCTCCAATTTCTACCGGGATGAGTGCTTCCACCCCGTATACCATCTTGAATGGGGTTTCGCCCGTGGTGGAGTGCGGGGAATGTAACGCCCCAAAAATTATTGGCTATTTATTTAATTAATTATTGGGAATTAGGTCGTGGAAAAATATTAGAAATAATAAAATGGTATTTTATTAAATCAGGGGGGGTGGTGCTAGTGACCGGGCTTAAGTTGGAGGAAGCCCGCGATCCAAGCCCAAGGTGTAGGCGCATGAGGGAGTGTTAGTGAGGTGAAGGCATTTCGCATAGGAGAGGAAAAAGAAAGAAATTTGCGAAGAGGAGAGAAAGAGAGAAGGGGGGCGGCGAATAGAGAGAGGAGAAGAGGGAGAGGAGGCGCGCACAAGGGAGAGGAGAAGGAGAAGGAGATTCGCGAATCAAGGAGAATAGAAGAGGCGCCATTGTTGCGGAGGTTCTGTAGGTGACTTTCTCAAGGGAAGTGGTGCTCTCCTATATAAAGTAAGGGTGGGTCTTACCTTATAATAGGGATTATAATGGGGTGTATGTGGGTTGTAGGAATTATATTGATCGCATTGTGTTTTTATTGTTGTTTTGATGTATGATTGAACGTATGATGAATTGATGCTCTCTATGTGTTTGTTGGAAAATGTGTGAATTATGAGATGTGTGTAAGAATTGTAATGCACGCTAAATGTTTGATGAAACTCGTGTTTGATGATGTTTGATGATGATTGAAGTTGTTGTTGATGATTGAGCATATGAAATTTGGAGAAAATTGAGTTTGAAGGACCCTAGGCGCCTTAGGCGCTATTGTTGCTGCCATTGTCTCACATTGTTGCTGCTGTCTGGGCGCCATGGGCGCCTGTGCCTGTCCTGTTGCGTTCAGTGTTGCTGTCCTGGGCGCTGGTTCCCTGTGCCTGGGCGCCAAGGGCGCCTAATTTTGGCGGCCCGTGTTGCGTTCCCAAGTTGTGTTTCTGAGTAGTCATGTTACTTGGATGTCATTGGGGTTGAATTTTGGTTGCTAGGTTGTGTGTTCTGAAATGTTACTGGGATCCCCTCTCCTGGGAGCCATGTTGCCTGCCTTGTTTTTCTGTTGTAGTTTTTGGTTCCCTATGCCTAGGCGCCAAGCCAATTGTGTTTCGCTTGATGTTTCAGCTTCTGTCTTAGTGTGGAATACCTTGCCTAGTTATACTAAGTTGTTCCAGTAAGGCTCCATGTTGTTCCAGTGCTGTTTGGGAAGGCGCCCTAGGCGCCCATGCACATGTTCCCTTGCTTGTGTCGTTGGTTCTGGTGCCCCAAGCGCCCAGAACTTGTTGTTATGTTGTGGGTTGGACCTTGCTCCTGAGCACTTTGTGTACTGTTGTGACATTTTGGTGGGTGCCCTGTCCCTGGGTGCCAAATCCTGTGTTGTGTTGCCAATTCTGTTCCCTGCGCCAGTTTTCTGTGGGCGCCAGGATCCCTGCTGCGCCAGTTTTTGGTGCTGCTGCGCCAGTTTTTGTGCTGCTGCGCCAGTTTCTTTGTCTGGGCGCCAGGATCCCTGCTACGCCAGTTTTTGGTGCTCCTGCGCCAGTTTTTGTGCTGCTGCGCCAGTTTCTGTGTCTGGGCGCCAGGATCCCTGCTGGGCGCCAGGATCCCTGCTGCGCCAGTTTTTGGTGCTCCTGCGCCAGTTTTGTGTTGCTTGTTACTGTTTCTGTCTAGGCTGCGCCAGTTTTTCTGCGCCAGTTTCCTGCGCCAGTTTTCCTGTGCCAGATTTGTGTGCTGCTGTTCCCTGCTAGGCGCCCAGCGCCTGGGAGCCATTTTCAGCACGTGTCTCAGTTTTGTTTCTAATTTGTTTTTGACGTATCTTTTGACTCGGGTGTCCGTTTTAAGTGCTTCAAAGTGCGTTTCGAAGCTTGTTCAGTCCTCTATCTGTATGTGCTACTGTAATGTGGAAAATGATTAATTTTGCTGAAAGTTTCTGGACACTTGTATGTTGCCAATGATGTGGTAAAGTGACGGTGGGTCTACGGACCAAAAACTTTGTTGATGATTTTAGGCTGCGGTCTTGACGTTGTGATTGATAATGATGATGTGTGTGACTTGGGGTTGTGAAAAATTATGCTTGTTGATTGTTCATGGAGTCACATGCATACATTAGGCTGCGGTCTTGACGATGCATTTTTAGGCTGCGGTCTTGACGTTATTTTTCGGCTGCGGTCGCGACGTGCCCAATTGGCTAATGAGAAGTGATGATGGTACCACATGCATTCTGCACCTCATACATGCATGCTCATCATTAATAATTTTGTTGGTGTGTGATATGACTGCGTGACAATACATGTATATAAACTGTGAGTAGTTTTATATTTATATTGTGGATGTTGATATATATATATATATATATATATATATATATATATATATATATATATATATATATGTATATATATATATATATGTTTATACGCTGTGGATGTTCCTGTGTATAAATTGTGGAAGTGGTATGTGTATAATATACAAGTATATGTATAAGCAAGTTGCTGAATGTAATATATATATATATATATATATATATATATATATATATATATATATATATATATATATAAGTTACTGAATGTCATTATATATATATGTACAAGTTGCTGAGTGTTGTTATATATATGTATAAGTTTCTGTATGTTGTTATAAGTATAATGTATGTTTATATACATATAAATATATATGCTGCTGAAGTTGGTATGTGCATGAAAATATATATATTGTTGAAGCTATTATATGTGCATATACATAAATAAATATATAAACTGTTGAGAGTCGTATATATATATATATATATATATATATATATATATATATATATATATATATACTATGAAAGTTGCTATACATATATATATAATTAAAAATATAAAAATGTTGCTGTGATGGGTGTAGTTCTATATTCTAGCATACTGCTTATTATAAGCCTTATTATGCGGTTTAGACTCACCCCTTTGTTGTTATTACTACAGGTAACCATGAGTGAAGACTGTTATTCTTCATTCCTGAGTCGGTCCATATGCTCTGATACGTAACACTCAGGGGATGGGGCGCTAGTCTTTTTCGTCTTCGTTTATTTGTCTTGTCGAATAATTTTTATCGAGATTGTTATGTTATTGTTGAGACGGTAATATGTTTTATAAGATATTATTTTCATTCCGCTGCGAGACTGTAACACCCCGATAAATTCTAAAATATAGAATCACCGAAATGCACTAAATGGCATACATCAGAGTAACTTCCTGTTATTGAAATATTGAACACAACTAAAACTTTCGATAATACATATCAAGTGGTTCTCTGAACCTCATACACTTCCTGGTGTTCAATACTCAAAACATAAAGTAGCGGAAACGATTTTACAACTTAACATCAAAAGTTATACAATCGGAATACAGAAACAATAAACGGAACAAAGGTGTAAAACATTAAACTAGGTCTTCAAGGACTCCAAGAGTCACACCAGCTAACCATGCTCTATCGCCTTTGCTTTCCCCTGTTTCTCTGTTTCTCAGTGAGTCCTATCGAGACCCCTTACTACTCTAGCGGTTCATTATGCCTTGTTTTGAACTCGTGATCCTAAAAAGCAACCACGTGGAAATACATTTAGTTCCTGTAAACTTCATGCTCATGGCCCTCCTAAGCGACACATGAAGCATGCAATCTTTGTTCCATGTTTTTAGCATAACACCTCAGTCTACCTATTTTATAGGCATCTCTTGACCTTTTGGTGAACCCATCCCGCTATTTCTAGCAGGGGAAACATTCTTGAGTCTAGGTTTTGGGGCTCATGACTTCCCCTCCCCTAGTATGCTAACCTCTTAGGGTCGTCACCCTTTTTCCTCTTGTATTTATTATACATTTTCAGTCTGTGTACCCGCAATGGGCTGTTAGTCATTCCAGTCAAGTACCATGTACCATATCAGTCAATTTCAGTGTATAATATCAGTCAAGTACCGTGTACCATATCAGTCAATTACAGTGTATAACATCAGTCAAGTACCGTGTACCATATCAGTCAATTACAGTGTATAATATTAGTCAAGTACCGTGTGTTATTATCACTCTTTGACATTTGCACTCTCGCGTTCTCTAAGAGCGGTTTTCCATTTTTATTCATAACACACAATCTTTCTATCGAACATGCTCAATCTCATATCATTGTTACCTTTTCATTATTGTGGGACCTTGGGGAATGGATTAGAAGAGGATTGGAATCATTTGGAATGGATAAAAAGGTACTTTGAAATTGTAGGTCAGAGAGTCTCACACGACCCGTGCGTGTAGGCGCACGACCCGTGCGTGGTTGAACAGTTTGTGGAAAATTTCCAGAAAGATACGCACGACCCGAGCGACTAGGCGCACGATCCGTGCGTGTTTAAAAATTCATTTCCTGCAGCATCAGATGGGGGCGCACGACCCGTGCTCATAGGCACACGATCCGTGCGTCTCTATCTGTTTTCCAGAAAATAGGTTTTTCATGAGTAAATTCCATTCCGTTCCGATTCCAATTTCGTTCCGATCGATATCCCAACATAACAGTTATTATTCCAGACCAGCGAAAGCGATTAAACAGTCAAACAATATATATCATAAATCGTCAATCCAATCAATTCGAGCAATTATGCGATTTACGGTTTTTCGATAAAAACGTTTTCGTTAAGTTTTCACAAAGCGGATTTTCCATAGTATCATTTCAGAAAATAACATGACTCGACAACAAAACGTCCCTAAGCGAGTATAGAACTCACCGATTTCACGACCTCGCGAGAAATCACGTCCTCACGAACCGTAACCTCTCGAACAATCCCCGTAATCACGTACTCGCACCAAACTCGTCCGATTCTCGAAACTGAACCTCGGAACAGCGACCAATCACAAATCTAGCTACTGGACTTCCTCCTTGACTACGGAATTGGCGTCTCTCGAACTTTGACGATTCGATCCGAAATTTGAGGAACCAACACTTCCAATTTCGCATCCGTTTTCCAGAATCAGTGAGCAGTTTTGTAACACGCGTATCATGGTCAAATCGTGGCCAAATCCCTTCAAACCAGTGCCCATTCTGTAGATAATTTTGTCTACTTTCTGATGGAAGAAATTTCACGCGCATGCATCCAGTAGATTGAGAGATACCACCGAAACTATGTGACTGGTCCAGGACAATGTTTGATTCTGAAACCGAAACTTGTGAACAGGATATCTCTCTCATTTCTCCATGAAATTATACGGTTCTTGTGCCCAAAATTAAGATCTTCGAGTCTAGTTTCCAGAGGGACAAGAATCACGATCATCGGAGCAGTGTACAGCGAGATACGATGAAAACAATGAAGGTGATGCATACGGGTTTTACCCAGAATTTCTGTTGAACTTGAATCATCATCTTCAATCACTTGCCATTACGAATTCAAGCTCCAATAGCTAACCTAAACACTCCAATACAGAACCAAGCTACTGAACTTCACCCTAATGCATTAAAATCAGCCATGCATCTTCAGTTTTGACTCCCTCAAGCTTCAACTTGAACATGCAATTTCAAGGAAAGCACAAAACTCCATTGTTGGTCAAGATGAAGCTTTGGAATTCGAAAATGGTAGGAGGGTGAGGAGGGTGACTGAGCTTTCAGAAGGGGTATCAATGGAAAGGGCTTGGAAAATGGAGGAGAATGGTACAAAAATCACTTACATGCATGAAGCTTGGGTGTTGATCCATTTCCTTCTTCTCCACTTTCTTGACTTCTCCTCCTCCTCTTTCTATCTCTCAAACTCTCTCTCTTAAAATTTCAGAAAGTGTGAAGTGTGGCTGAGGGTGTTTAGTATAAGTTCAGCTGGAGTAATGGAGTTCACTTAAAAGGGCGAAATGACCATAATGCCCCTATGTCCAAATTTTTCTTAAACTTCCTTAATTTCTTCTTAAGTCAACTTTAATCACACAATACTTATACAATAATTACATATTGCATATAGGGATGTTCTGTGGAGGATGGTTTAGCCGAAACTCGTAAATATGTGAAAAAGACGAAAATACCCCTGCGCTCCTATTTGCTTAAAATCCCACTTAACTCATCAGATCATAATTAATCAATAATGCTAATTAATCATCTCAACCTCTTGCTAATTTAACTAATTTAAATTAGCGAAATTGGGGATGTTACAATCACCCCAACTTCTAAAATTTTGTCCTCAAAATTGACAAAACATACCTTACTCGAACAAATACGGATATTTCTCCCGCATGCTCTCCTCTACTTCCCATGTCGCTTCGTCAGGTGACGCACCGTCCCAAAGCACCTTGACAATAGGAATTGACCTCGTCCGGAGCGTTTCTCGCCGCGTTCGATGATTCCGATTGGGGTAGGATGATAAGATAGATCCGGTCTGATGTCAATCGCCTCATGACTTAATGGTTGATTCGGATCATGAATATATTTCCTTAGCTGTGATACATGAAACACATCATGTAATCTGGACAATTCTGGAGGTAATGCAAGGCGATACGCTACCGGCCCAACTCGCTTGATAATCTGGAAGGGTCCGACATACCGAGGACTGAGCTTCTTTGCTCGCAATGCAATACCGGTCCCAATGGTTGGAGAAAGTCTCAAAAAGACATGGTCTCCTTCTTTGAATTCTAACGGCCTTCTTCTTTTATTCGCGTAACTCTTTTGTCGACTCTGCGCGGCTTTCATCCTTTCTCTTACCTGACGGATCTTCTCCGTAGTCTTACGGACCAAATCCGGTCCCAATAACCTCTGCTCACCTACATCCCACCAACACAATGGTGTTCTGCATTTCCTTCCATACAATGCTTCATATGGAGCCATTCCGATACTAGAATGATAACTGTTGTTGTATCAGAATTCCACCAATGGAAGATGATCCTCCCATCTGCCTCCACTATCGAGTACACAAGCTCTCAACATATCCTCCAATGTCTGGATTGTTCTCTCAGTCTGCCCGTCTGTCTGAGGATGGTAAGCGGTGCTAACACACACCTTTGTTCCCAACGCCATATTCAATGCTCTCCAAAATCGAGATGTGAACTTGGGATCTCGATCACAGATGATACTTGTAGGGATTCCATGCAACTTCACAATATTCTTAAGATACTCATCTGCTAACCTAGCAACCTTGTGATTCGAACGCACTGGAA
Source organism: Astragalus membranaceus (assembly GCA_039519185.1). Lineage (NCBI taxonomy): Eukaryota > Viridiplantae > Streptophyta > Magnoliopsida > Fabales > Fabaceae > Astragalus > Astragalus membranaceus. Next base: position 83,145,973 of record CM076846.1, on the reverse strand, counting down.
TAAAATGAGCGGACTTGGTCAGACGATCCACCACTACCCAAATAGAATCATTTCCGGCTTGGGACCGTGGCAATCCCATGACAAAATCCATAGATATGCTTTCCCATTTCCATTCCGGCACCTTCAACGGCTGTAACTGGCCACCTGGCCTCTGGTGCTCTATCTTAACTTTTTGACAAGTCAAGCATCGAGACACAAACTCTGCAATATCCACTTTCATGCCTGGCCACCAGTACAATTGCTTCAAATCTCGATACATCTTGGTAGACCCAGGATGTATTGAGAACTGACTCTTATGAGCTTCCTCTAAAACTTGCCTCTTCACATCCTCATTATTCGGCACACAGATTCTGCCATCAAAACAAATTACACCATCACCGTCTTCGGTGTAGTTCGGCAATCTCTTCTGCGCTTGCAGCTCTACATCACCTTCTTGGGCTGAGCGAATTAGATTTCTCAAAGGATTCGAAATCCGAATGTGACTCAACACCAACCTATTCCTTCTTGACTTAACTCTCAAGTTAAGGTCTCTAAACGATTCCAACAAAGACATCTCGTGCATCACCAACTCTGTAGTGTGGATAGACTTTCTACTTAAAGCATCGGCCACAACATTAGCCCTATCAGGATGGTACTTCAATTCAATATCATAATCTTTCAGGAATTCTACCCAATCTCCCCTGTCTGTTGTTCAGCTCTTTTTGGTCAAACAAATACTTAAGGCTCTTGTGGTCACTAAAGACTTCGAAACGAGACCCGTACAGGTAATGTCTCCAAATCTTTAGGGCAAACACAATCGCCGCTAATTCTAAATCATGAGTTGGGTAATTCTCTTCATGCGGCTTCAACTGTCTGGAGGCATAGGCAACTACTTGTTGATTCTGCATTAGGACACATCCTAAACCCTTACCAGAGGCGTCGCAATAGATTTGGAATCCTACGGACGGATCTGGAAGAATCAGGATAGGTGCAGAAGTCAAACGATCCTTCAATTCCGTGAAACGATTATCACAGTCCGAGTCCCAAACAAACGGCTGACCCTTGCGAGTTAACCGCGTGAGTGGAAGAATCAGCTGGGAAAATCCTTGAATGAATCTTCGATAATACCCAGCTAATCCCAAGAAACTTCTTACCTCAGTAACCGTGGATGGTCGTTCCCAGTCTACCACAGCTTCAATCTTGCTGGGATCCACTGCAACACCAGCCCTAGATATCACATGGCCCAAAAACTTAACTTCAGGCATCCAAAAATCACATTTGGAGGGCTTAGCATACAACTTTTTCTCTCGGAGTATGTTCAGAACAATTCGGAGATGTTGCACATGCTCCTCAATCGTCTTAGAGTACACCGAGATATCATCAATGAACAGCACCACAACTGATCCAGCAATCATCAATACACAATCTCATACTTCCGTCCTCCTTCTTGCCAAGCAACACTGGAGCACCCCATGGTGAGGCACTCGGCCGGATAAACCGTTTGGAAATTAGCTCTTCCAATTGGACTTTCAATTCCTTCAACTCTAACGGCGACATTCTATACGGGGCTATAGAAATTGGTCCAGTGCCTGGAGCCAACCCTATAGAAAACTCCATCTCACGATCCGGAGGAAACGAAGGAACTTCATCAGGAAACACATCAAGAAATTCATTAGCAACTTGCACAGGAGATAAATCTAGACCTGTCTCAGTGGATGCAGACAACGTCATGACATAAGCTTCTGCGCCTTGAAACAAACAGTCACTGGCTGAAGTGAATGAGATAACAACTTCAGAATTGGTCGGCTGTAGCTCCGCTGACTCGGAGGCGAAACCGATAGTCCGATGAAACAATCAACATTCACATGGTTTGCAGTCGTTCATCTCATACCTAGGACAATATCCACATTCTCGGTGGAGTGTTTGTACCCTTGACTTTCTGAGCATCTGCAGTGTAGACCCTCTCTCGAGCTGAAGTAGGCTGATCTGACTCTTTCTTTTCCTCTTTCTGGGCACTCTGGATTGAGTGACCCTTTTTCTTAAAATATTACCACTGAGTCGCACTAGGACGACATCCACCTCTTGGGCTTCCTACCAGCAAAACACTTGGAGAATCTTGAGGAATCATACAACTGCACTTTCTTTCCCTTGATCGGCTGCCTTTTAACTTTGCATTCGGAGTTGATGGCTTAACTACCTTCTCCTTTCCAGTATTCCCTAAGATGAAACGGGTTTTAAGGAATTTCGGTCTTGGTCGAGGACTACGTCTTGGTCATCCTTCCGTAATTCCGCTCATGATACACCAAGTATTGAGTTGATCGGGCTCAATATCTCTTAGCATCACAAGTGTAATCACAACAAAGACTAACAAGGAATCGACTCAACCCTAAACTAAACTAAGCCCGACTAGGTCAAACAGCTCTGATACCATAATGTAACACCCCGATAAATTCTAAAATATAGAATCACCGAAATGCACTAAATGGCATACATCAGAGTAACTTCCTGTTATTGAAATATTGAACACAACTAAAACTTTCGATAATACATATCAAGTGGTTCTCTGAACCTCATACACTTCCTGGTGTTCAATACTCAAAACATAAAGTAGCGGAAACGATTTTACAACTTAACATCAAAAGTTATACAATCGGAATACAGAAACAATAAACGGAACAAAGGTGTAAAACATTAAACTAGGTCTTCAAGGACTCCAAGAGTCACACCAGCTAACCATGCTCTATCGCCTTTGCTTTCCCCTGTTTCTCTGTAAAAACCACAAATATGAAGGGTGAGATAAACATTATCTCAGTGAGTCCTATCGAGACCCCTTACTACTCTAGCGGTTCATTATGCCTTGTTTTGAACTCGTGATCCTAAAAAGCAACCACGTGGAAATACATTTAGTTCCTGTAAACTTCATGCTCATGGCCCTCCTAAGCGACACATGAAGCATGCAATCTTTGTTCCATGTTTTTAGCATAACACCTCAGTCTACCTATTTTATAGGCATCTCTTGACCTTTTGGTGAACCCATCCCGCTATTTCTAGCAGGGGAAACATTCTTGAGTCTAGGTTTTGGGGCTCATGACTTCCCCTCCCCTAGTATGCTAACCTCTTAGGGTCGTCACCCTTTTTCCTCTTGTATTTATTATACATTTTCAGTCTGTGTACCCGCAATGGGCTGTTAGTCATTCCAGTCAAGTACCATGTACCATATCAGTCAATTTCAGTGTATAATATCAGTCAAGTACCGTGTACCATATCAGTCAATTACAGTGTATAACATCAGTCAAGTACCGTGTACCATATCAGTCAATTACAGTGTATAATATTAGTCAAGTACCGTGTGTTATTATCACTCTTTGACATTTGCACTCTCGCGTTCTCTAAGAGCGGTTTTCCATTTTTATTCATAACACACAATCTTTCTATCGAACATGCTCAATCTCATATCATTGTTACCTTTTCATTATTGTGGGACCTTGGGGAATGGATTAGAAGAGGATTGGAATCATTTGGAATGGATAAAAAGGTACTTTGAAATTGTAGGTCAGAGAGTCTCACACGACCCGTGCGTGTAGGCGCACGACCCGTGCGTGGTTGAACAGTTTGTGGAAAATTTCCAGAAAGATACGCACGACCCGAGCGACTAGGCGCACGATCCGTGCGTGTTTAAAAATTCATTTCCTGCAGCATCAGATGGGGGCGCACGACCCGTGCTCATAGGCACACGATCCGTGCGTCTCTATCTGTTTTCCAGAAAATAGGTTTTTCATGAGTAAATTCCATTCCGTTCCGATTCCAATTTCGTTCCGATCGATATCCCAACATAACAGTTATTATTCCAGACCAGCGAAAGCGATTAAACAGTCAAACAATATATATCATAAATCGTCAATCCAATCAATTCGAGCAATTATGCGATTTACGGTTTTTCGATAAAAACGTTTTCGTTAAGTTTTCACAAAGCGGATTTTCCATAGTATCATTTCAGAAAATAACATGACTCGACAACAAAACGTCCCTAAGCGAGTATAGAACTCACCGATTTCACGACCTCGCGAGAAATCACGTCCTCACGAACCGTAACCTCTCGAACAATCCCCGTAATCACGTACTCGCACCGAACTCGTCCGATTCTCGAAACTGAACCTCGGAACAGCGACCAATCACAAATCTAGCTACTGGACTTCCTCCTTGACTACGGAATTGGCGTCTCTCGAACTTTGACGATTCGATCCGAAATTTGAGGAACCAACACTTCCAATTTCGCATCCGTTTTCCAGAATCAGTGAGCAGTTTTGTAACACGCGTATCATGGTCAAATCGTGGCCAAATCCCTTCAAACCAGTGCCCATTCTGTAGATAATTTTGTCTACTTTCTGATGGAAGAAGTTTCACGCGCATGCATCCAGTAGATTGAGAGATACCACCGAAACTATGTGACTGGTCCAGGACAATGTTTGATTCTGAAACCGAAACTTGTGAACAGGATATCTCTCTCATTTCTCCATGAAATTATACGGTTCTTGTGCCCAAAATGAAGATCTTCGAGTCTAGTTTCCAGAGGGACAAGAATCACGATCATCGGAGCAGTGTACAGCGAGATACGATGAAAACAATGAAGGTGATGCATACGGGTTTTACCCAGAATTTCTGTTGAACTTGAATCATCATCTTCAATCACTTGCCATTACGAATTCAAGCTCCAATAGCTAACCTAAACACTCCAATACAGAACCAAGCTACTGAACTTCACCCTAATGCATTAAAATCAGCCATGCATCTTCAGTTTTGACTCCCTCAAGCTTCAACTTGAACATGCAATTTCAAGGAAAGCACAAAACTCCATTGTTGGTCAAGATGAAGCTTTGGAATTCGAAAATGGTAGGAGGGTGAGGAGGGTGACTGAGCTTTCAGAAGGGGTATCAATGGAAAGGGCTTGGAAAATGGAGGAGAATGGTACAAAAATCACTTACATGCATGAAGCTTGGGTGTTGATCCATTTCCTTCTTCTCCACTTTCTTGACTTCTCCTCCTCCTCTTTCTATCTCTCAAACTCTCTCTCTTAAAATTTCAGAAAGTGTGAAGTGTGGCTGAGGGTGTTTAGTATAAGTTCAGCTGGAGTAATGGAGTTCACTTAAAAGGGCGAAATGACCATAATGCCCCTATGTCCAAATTTTTCTTAAACTTCCTTAATTTCTTCTTAAGTCAACTTTAATCACACAATACTTATACAATAATTACATATTGCATATAGGGATGTTCTGTGGAGGATGGTTTAGCCGAAACTCGTAAATATGTGAAAAAGACGAAAATACCCCTGCGCTCCTATTTGCTTAAAATCCCACTTAACTCATCAGATCATAATTAATCAATAATGCTAATTAATCATCTCGACCTCTTGCTAATTTAACTAATTTAAATTAGCGAAATTGGGGATGTTACAGAGACGTTGAAAGTTCCCGTTATGTGAACTGAAACAATAATATATCTTTGAGGATTCCATCCCATTACTGTGTGTTGCGTAATTGTATTAATTTTTAAGAGAACCTTGTTACTATAATGTTGTTGTTTTGTGCGAAGAAAATGTAGCATCCCTTTGGATGTGTTGAAAAATAATTGAACTCTGATAATTTTTATTTAAATACCGGGTAGAAATGGGGTGTTACATTAGTGGTATCAGAGCAATGGTTGGTCCGTCCGGCCAAGTCGTCGAGTCGTTGTGTCGGTTAACGACCAACTATTGTCTTTTAGTCCTAACCATTGTTTGTGTTGTAGTGATGCTCCTGCAGGTACAAGTAAACAGAAAGCTGCTGATGGTAAGAGAACTAGTGGGGGAGATGCCCCTACTGGTATTGTGTGCTGTATTATGTTTTCTCTGTGTGGACTCGGTGATTCTGCTTTTGCTTTGTATTTGTTGTTCTCTGAATCCCGACTTCATTAGTCTGACCTTCTAGGATTTGACCTTGCTGTTGTTAAGAAATTATTTGTGTTGTGCGATTTGGTGACTAAGAATGACATGAGTATTTAGTCTAATTGTGCACCTCTATTAAGTTAGTTCATATCGCAAGATGTTCACATGCCTAATGTCGTTGTTATAACGTGTTTTTATCGTGTGTTAATCAGTTGAGTGTTTCATGGGATTTTCTTTATTAATTGTTTTAAGTTGCCACTTCATCATTTATGTGTCGTACCGTTTTCGATTACTGCCTATGGTAAGACCTGTTAATTCTTAAATCCTTCGATTACTAATTTCTTAAATTCTTATGACAGAAATTAGATGTAGTTGTTTTCAAGGTTTATTATACCTTGGTGTTACCCATTTTATGATTTGATCCTTGTTACTATTTTTTGTTTCTTTTTTTTTTAATTGTGTTACGTGGTTTGGAAATCTTAGAATGATAAGGTGTGCTAAGATTGGTCGTGCACTTCTATTAAATTGGTTAAATTATTTTCATTTTGGATTACTCATATATGTATTTCATATACACAAAAATTGATTTAATTAGTTTAACTCAATTATTTAGCATTGTGTATTGTTGTAATGTTAACTGTGAATTGTTCCATAATTACCATGTGTGTGCGTCATGATTTTTATGTGTTGATATTTCCCATGCCCTAAAGTTGCTTGATGATTGCCATGATCATAGAAATCGAATTAAAAATCGCATGTGCCATGCTGAAAAACATTGTTGCTGTTTTCCAAGAATTAATGTTGCTGTTTTTGAAAGATTAATGTTGCTGTATTTGTAAATTACTGTTACAGTTGGCTGTGAATTAGTATTGCTGTTTGCTGTAAATCATTGCTGTTGTTTCTGTAAGAAAATTGTTGCTGTTTCTGAAAACCGTTCCCGAAAGTTGCTGTACTGTTTTCGAAAATTACTGTTATTGCTCCTATATTTAGGCACTATCCCTACTTTGGCGAGTTGTTCCTATTTTTGTGGGTTGCCCTTAGCGCCTAGTATTGTTTCCTAGTGTTGTTACTATGTTGTTGCCATGTTGTTGCTTATGTCGTTGCTATGTTGTTGCCGTGTGGTTGCTTATGTTGATGTCGCCTCGTTATTGTCTATGTTGATTACGTTGTTGTGTCGTGGGTATCGCCGAATGGCTCACATTGCTGTGTCGTGGATATCGCCGAATGGTCCACACTGTTGTGTCGTGGGTAACGCCGGATGGCCCACATTGTTTTTCCTTGGGTATCGCTGAATGGCCCAATTGTTTTGTTGTGGGTAACGCCGATATGGCCCAAATTGTTGTGACGGATTTTGTGTTGTAGGCCTATGGCCAATGTTGTGGTTTTGTCGTTGTTGATGTCGCCTGAGTGGCGAATTTAGTCGCTGATGTCGCCTGAGTGGCAATTTTAGTTGTTGCTGTTATTGTTGTTGTTTGTTGATGTTGTCGTCGTTATTGTCGTGTTGTTGATTATGTGGCTTGTCTTGCAACTGTTATGCACTCTGTAAACCTTGTTGTGATGTTGTGATGAAACCTATGAGGCACCGTAGAGACAGATGAGTGAGGTAGAACACGAATAATATCTACAAGTTGATAACTCATATTTATATGAGTTATTTATACTTATTCAAAGATAAATCATGCAAGTTCTCTGGCAATAGTAGGTTGTCTCTATTAAGTTTCTGTTAGTTTATTGCTTTTTAGTTAGAAAGGGGCTAAATTACAAATTCTAGGCATATTGGTGCCAATTGGCGCCTTTGTGAGCGTTTTGATGCTTCTTGTGTTTGTGCAGTAAACTGAACGTGGCAACGTCCCTCATCACGTCTGAAGAAGGGCAGCAAAGCAAGAAAGAAATGTCTTATTTTTGGCGCACAAGAAATGATGGTCAAAGATCTAGAAGTGCAGAAGATCTTCTCTCTCCTCAGCGCTGACGCGGCTGACGCACTGTAGCAGTGCGGTGTCACTTCAGAACAGAGTCAATCTACAAGCAAGCTTGGAAGGTGGGGAGTGACATCAGCAAGCATGTGACCCCCTTGTTCCTTGGCTATTCTCTCTCTACAAAAGAAAGGCAAGGGGGCATCATTCGGCATCATCCACGAATCCATTCGTCACCCACCTTCCTCCATTTTCAGATATAGTTTTTCTAAAAGAAGTTCTGGACACAGACTTCTTCATCTGAAATTCTCTCAAGCTCCAATTTTTATTTCCATTCGCAACCATTACTGTGAAGCTCAGACGTTGTAACGTCTTTACAGCGTGCACGAAGGAAGGCTTCTTAGGCGTATCTTGTGCGCTTAGTCTCCTTTTATCTATGTACGGTAATTGGATTTTAACTCCTCTTCTTTCTGTAAAGATGCTCAGCATGAGCTAAACATTTGTAGTTGGGTTGTTGTTTTGCATGTAATGAACCTCTAGTTTAATGTTATGAAGTATTGATGTTTATGCGTTTTAAATCTTTGCATGTTAATATTTCCAAACTTGTTTTGAAATTGGCCACTTAAAACAAGTAGATTCATAGGTACAGACATGGTCTATGAAAAGAACTCAAAGATTTATATGAATGAAAAGGCGCACTAAAGACATTTAGGCATTTTTATCTAAGTCTAGACATAGAATGGATAATAGTTCATAGGACATTGCTGTGGGAACTTAAAATACAGGAGTAGGCCTACTTAGAACCTAGACATAGGAATTCTAGTACTTGAAGCTCTGACGTTTTGTGACTGAAAAGCACAGCTCTTTTGCAACAGCGTTCAAACGTTATAACGTCTATACAACATAGCATTTGTACGTGTTAACGTGTAAACGTTATAACGTCTGACTAGAGGAGATTTACTTGCATGCAGCAATCCAACTCATACTCTTCCATATCCACAACCACTTCTTGTTTACTTGCTTTATTTATGTTCTTAATCTTAATATCAACTTTTAGTGCCGATTTATTACTTGTTTCACTTGTGTTTTAAAGACTTGAACTTTGAAAGTAAATCAATCCTCGTGGGAACGATCTCTTATTTTTATCCACTTTATTACTTGTACGACGTGTATACTTGCACTGATATTGCGACTAGAAAACATACGCGCAACAAGTTTTTGGCGCCGTTGCCGGGGATTGAATTTAACTTTTATTGCTCAACAAGAATTAAAACACTAGGTGAAAGAATTCTACTGTGTTGTTTGTTGTTTCTGTGAGTGAACAGGTAAACGTTACAGCGTATGCTTAGTTCCAGTTCAAGCTCTAGTTCAACTGAACCAGGGAGTGGATCTGAGCCTGAATTCTATCCAGAACCTGAAAGAACCTTCAGGCGACTAAGGAGACAACAAAGGTTAAGAAGGCAGCAACAACACCAGCAATTTCAGCCACCAATCATGTCTGAACATGGTACTGGTGGTAGAAGCTCTAGAGGTGGACGTACTCCAAGAGGAGGAAGGCACTCTGATGCTGGAGGTAGAGAACGTGGTCGTGGACCACAGACTCATACAGAGACATATGTTGATGATGAACACTAGCAGAGACAGCAACTCATCAATGCAGGGCCACAAGACATGGTCAATGACAGAGACAGGCCTATGCGTGATTATGCCGTGCTCAATCCTGCCCATTTACAAACAGGCATTGCAAGACCACCCATTCATACTGGTCACTTTGAATTCAAGCCAATGATGTTCCAAATGCTGCAGACTGCAGGGCAATTTGGGGGTTTCCCTCAAGAAGATCCTTATGCACATCTAAGGCAATTTCTGGATGTGTGTAGCAACTTTGTCATCCCTGGAGTCTCAGAAGATGCCTTCCGATTGAAGTTATTTCCATATTCTTTCAAGGATAAGGCCAAGAATTGGTTGAACTCCTTGGAGCCAAATTCAATTCACACTTGGGACGAGCTAGCTGAGAAATTTCTTGGAAAATACTTTCCTCCCAACAAAAATGCTAAGTTAAGAAATGACATCACTTCCTTCAGACAAAGGGAAGGAGAATCATTGTTTGAGGCTTGGGAGAGATGGAAGGAATTACTAAGAATGTGCCCACACCATGGCATTCCCGTGGTTATTCAAATGGAGACTTTCTACAATGGTCTAGATCAGCCTACCAGGCTTATACTTGATGCTTCATCCGGTGGTGTCATATTGAACATGTCTTTCTCTGAGGCATGCAGGCTTATTGAAGACATAGCCACTCATAATGCCCATTGGCCTTCTGAAAGATTCACTCCCGGAAAGAAGGCTGGTGTCCATGAGATAAGTGAAGTAACTGCCCTTTCTGCTCAGGTTGCTTCCCTGACCAACATGATTAAAAACTTGAGTACTCCAAACGTGGCAACGTCTGAAAGACAGACTGCTGCAGCTGTTGAACCAACACCTTCTGGGGGAGTAGTGTGTGTCTATTGTGAAGGAGGGCATATCTACGAAGAGTGTCCCCATAGCCCTCAGTCTGTAAACTTTGTATCCCATAACAAATGTAACAGTCCTTTCTCCAACTCTTACAATTCAAATTGGAGAAATCACCCAAATTTTGGTTGGAAGAACAACAATTCTTTAAATGCTAGCGATACTGCTCCTGCAATACCCCCAGGATTTCCCCCTCAGCAACAAAAGCAGTATATGCAGAATAACAACAACAGCAATTTGGAAGCCTTGATGAAAACTTTCATAAGCGACTGTAGGGCAACCTTACAGACCCATGAGTCTTCAATCAAAACCTTGGAGAACCAAATTGGGCAGATAGCATCAGCTCTTACTCAAAGGCAGAATGGATCTCTTCCATCCACAACTGAAACACCATCTCCATCTAAGTCAAATGGTAAAGATGTGGTGAATGCACAGGTAAATGCTATCTCTTTAAGAAGTGGAACTGAGTATCCTGACCCATCTATGCCTAAGGAATCCGAGGTGCCAGAAGAGGAAAAGGACAAAAACAGAAGTGGAGAAAAAGAGAAGATTATTCCAGATACTGTGCTATCTAAACCAGACGTTACAACCTCTAGTTCTGAACCAGGAATCAAGACTGTTCCTAAGCTTGTACCTGAATATCCTCCTCCACCCTACCCTCAAAGACTAAAGAAAGCTCATGAAGACAAGCAATTCAGCAAGTTCATGGAGATGCTCAAACAGCTACACATAAACCTTCCCTTGGTTGAAGCTCTACAGCAGATGCCAAACTATGCCAAGTTCCTAAAGGATATCATCACCAAAACAAGAAGGCTAGGGGAGTTTGAAACTATTGCTTTAACTGAAGAATGTAGCTTAATTATGCAGAATAAACTCCCTAGAAAACTGAAGGATCCTGGCAGTTTTACTATACCATGCTCCATTGGAGATTTTTACCTTGGCAAAGCTTTATGTGACTTGGGGGCAAGTATTAACTTGATGCCCAAGTCCATTTATGAAAAACTTGGTATAGGAACTGCCAGACCTACTTCTTTAAGTCTTACCTTAGCTGACAAAAGTAGAGTTTATCCTGAGGGCATATTAGAAGATGTTTTGATTAAAGTTGACAAATTTGTTTTTCCAGTGGATTTTGTTATTTTAGATTTTGATGCAGATAAGGAAGTTCCTATCATCTTGGGGCGACCATTTCTGGCCACTGGAAGGACACTCATTGATGTGCAGAAAGGAGAATTAATCATGAGGGTCAATGACCAAGAAGTCAAGTTCAACGTCCTCAACGCACTCAAGTATCCAGAACCTAACACAGAGGAATGTTCCTTTGTGGTTGCCCTTGACCATGTGGTTCAAAAACAATTCAATAAAGATAATGACCACTTGGAGAAGATTCTGGGCAATGATGAGATTCAAGAGTTGTTAGCAGAAGAAGCTGTTCAGTTAAACGTTACAACGTCAACTACAGACGTTGTCACGTCTAACTCTCCTGTACCCAAGGCGTGGACGAAGAAGTATGAATCTTTGGGGAAAGAAGACTCCAATCTCAAGAAGATAGTACCTTCCATTGAAGAACCACCCACGCTGGAGCTGAAAGTGTTACCTGACCACCTGAAGTATGCCTTTTTAGGGGAAAATGATTCTTTACCTGTGATCATTTCTTCTAATCTCTCACAAGAGCAGGAAAGTGATCTCATTAGCACCTTGAAAAGACACAAGAAAGCCATTGGTTGGCAAATGGCAGATATCAAGGGTATCAGTCCCACAATCTGTATGCACAGAATTGTATTGGAAGAGAATGCAAAGAACATCATTGAAGGGCAAAGGCGATTGAACCCAATAATGAAGGAGGTGGTCAAGAAGGAAATCATCAAATGGTTAGACGCAGGAATCATCTACCCAATCAGTGACAGCTCATGGGTGAGCCCAGTTCAATGTGTACCAAAGAAGGGTGGAGTTACTGTGGTGACCAATGACAAAAATGAATTGATTCCAACAAGGACAGTGACTGGATGGAGGATATGTATGGACAACAGGAAACTGAACAAAGCAACCAAGAAGGACCATTTTCCTCTGCCATTTATTGACCAGATGTTGGATAGACTTGCAGGCAAAGAATTCTATTGTTTCCTTGATGGTTACTCAAGATATAACCAGAAAGCTATTGTGCCTGAGGACCAAGAGAAGACCACATTCACTTGTCCTTATGGTACCTTTGCCTTCAGAAGGATGCCATTTGGGCTGTGTAGTGCTCCTGCAACATTCCAGAGGTGTATGATGGCTTTATTCTCAGATTTTATTGAAAAATCCATGGAAGTTTTCATGGATGACTTTTCAGTCTATGGAGACTCATACAAGGCATGCTTGGATAACTTAGAAGGAGTTCTAGTAAGATGTGAAGAGACCAACTTAGTACTCAACTGGGAGAAATGCCACTTTATGGTTCAAGAGGGAATTGTTTTGGGGCATAAGATTTCAAAGAAAGGGTTGGAGGTTGATAAAGCAAAAATTGATGTTATTGACAAATTACCTCCACCTACCACTGTCAAAGGTATTAGAAGTTTCTTAGGGCATGCTGGTTTTTACAGAAGGTTTATCAAGGATTTCTCAAAAATTTCCAAACCTTTGTGTCTGCTGCTGCAACGTGATAACGTCTTCAACTTTGATGAGCATTGTCATGAAGCCTTCCAGAAATTGAAGACTGCCCTTGTAACAGCTCCTGTGATAGTCACTCCTGACTGGTCCAAACCATTTGAATTAATGTGTGATGCGAGTGACTACGCTGTGGGAGCTGTATTGGGTCAAAGGTATGGCAAAATTTTTCACTCTATCTATTATGCTAGTAAAACCTTAGATGATGCCCAGTTAAATTATACTGTAACTGAGAAAGAGTTGCTGGCTGTTGTATTTGCTTTTGACAAATTTCGATCATACTTGGTGGGTGCAAAAGTTATTGTTTTTACTGATCACTCAGCCATCAAATATTTGATCGCTAAAAAAGATGCAAAGCCACGACTCATCAGATGGGTTCTCCTCCTCCAAGAATTTGACTTGGAAATTCATGATAAAAAGGGGGTGGAGAACCAAGTTGCTGATCACCTTTCTAGGCTTGAGAATGTTGATGCAGGTACAGGTGCAGAAGAAATAAAAGAAAATTTCCCTGATGAAAAACTGCTGACAGTAGCCACAGTAGCTGAAGACGTTACAACGTCTATGGCAATTTCTTCAAACGTTATAACGTCTGATGCTACTGCACCCTGGTATGCTGATATAGTCAATTTCCTAGTCAGCAAGATTGTGCCTGTGGATTTCAACCATCAGCAAAGAAAAAAGTTCTTCCACACCGTGAAGCACTATTTTTGGGATGAGCCCTATCTGTATAAGATGTGTCAAGATCAGTTGCTTAGGAGATGCCTTGCTGAACAAGAACAACTTCATGTGTTACAACAATGTCAGGCATCACCTTATGGAGGACATTTTGGAGGAACCAGAACTACAGCAAAGGTGTTACAGTCAGGGTATTATTGGCCAACACTCTTCAAAGATGCTCACGAATTAGTGAAAAGCTGTGATAAATGCCAAAGAACTGGAAACATCTCCAACAAGCAAGAAATGCCATTGACAAATATCCTTGAAGTGGAGCTGTTTGATGTTTGGGGAATGGACTTCATGGGACCATTTCCTATGTCTCATGGAAACTTATACATTTTGGTAGCTGTGGATTATGTATCAAAATGGGTGGAAGCCATTGCATTGCCCAATAATGAAGCCAAATCAGTCAGCAAATTCCTTAAGCAAAACATCTTCACAAGATTTGGTACTCCAAGAGCTATAATCAGTGATGAAGGCTCTCACTTCTGTAACAAGCTAATTGAGAATTTATTAGCTAAATACGGAGTGAAGCACAAGATTGCTACAGCTTATCACCCACAGACAAGTGGTCAAGCAGAAATTTCCAACAGAGAAATTAAAAGAATACTTGAGAAGATGGTTGGTCCAAACAGGAAGGATTGGTCCCTGCACCTTGATGATGCATTGTGGGCGTACAGGACAGCATTTAAGACACCACTGGGCATGTCACCATACAAGCTAGTCTTCGGAAAAGCTTGTCATCTACCTATTGAACTCCAATACAAAGCTCACTGGGCACTGAAGCAACTGAACTTAGATCATTCAAAGGCTGGAGAAGCAAGACTCCTTCAACTAAATGAGCTAGATGAATTCAGGCACACTGCCTATGAGAATTCAGCAATGTATAAGGAGAAAACCAAGAAGTGGCACGATCAGAAAATTCAAAGAAGGGAGCTAGTAGAGGGACAACCAGTTTTGCTGTTTAATTCAAGGTTAAACTTGTTCCCTGGGAAGCTAAAATCAAGATGGTCAGGACCCTTCAAACTGGTAAAAATCTATCCTCATGGTGTTGTGGACCTGTTTGATGAGAAAACTAATTCCACTTTCAAAGTCAATGGCCAAAGAGTGAAACAATACCATGGAGAACATGTGGTTAGGGGAAAAGACCACAGTGGCTCTCAACAACCCCTGAATTAAAAAGGGAATAGTCTGGCTGAAGACTCTTAAAGCAAGCGCTCTTGGGAGGCAACCCAATGGTTTTAACTAACCAGCAATTTTGTGTCTTTAAATTTTTGTTTTGTGCAGGAATGGGAGCTGAAGTGTGGTAAACGTTATAACGTCTTTGCGTGTCTAGGATGTTGTCACGTTTGCTGCCTGGGTAAAGTTTTAAATGAAAAAGAAAAGAAAATGAGTCAAGCAGTTTTCAAATGAAAAAATTGTTTTAAATGAAAATATTTTTTTTCAAAGACGTGACTGCCAAAGTGACCATGACGTCACTTCTCAACGGTTACCCCTTTTCCAAGCCCACGCCACCACCTACTTCTCAACTCCCCATAAACTCTTCCCAATAAACACACAACAATTATAATCATCAAAACCACCTGCATACACCTTCAGAAACCGTAATCTTATCTCTTCCCCCAAATCTCAAATCTCAAATCCTCCACTCTCCAGAAAACTCATTCAATCACCATGACAAAAACCAAGCAAGCTGCAGTAAAATCATCTGGCAAAGGAAAGAATGTTAACCTAGGCTCTTCTTCTGACCCAATTCCAGAAATTCCCATTCCTTCAAAGAAGAAAGCCTTGCTACCCGAAAGGGGCTTTAGCTTGGAAAACCCAAATCCTGATTTTCTCTCAACTGTGGCAGCATTAGGATGGCAGAAATTTGTAGTTCATAGAAAGGAGTACATTGCAACTCTGGTGCATGACTTCTACAAAGGAATCGTTGAAAGAACCGATGGAGAGCTTTCAAGCACCTCCATCGTTCGCGGTGAATAAGTCAAATTTGGTGTAAGAGTCATAAATGACTACTTTGGGCTGGGTTACTATGGCAAGGCAGTTGAGGTAAAGCAAAAGATTTACGGAGTGGCAGAGATGACTGAAATCAAAGAAAGAATATGTGTTGAAGGAGCTGTTTGGGAGCGAAGAGGCGACCATGGGAATGAATTCAAAATTTTAAAAAGATACCTTTGTGATGAGGCCAGCACTTGGTTTCATTTCATTAGGCACTGCTTGATACCCACTTCTCACACTCTCTGGGTTGATAAGGAGAGGCTGATTGCTATTGATGCTATTATGTCAAGAGATAAGATTGAGGTGGGTAAGCTCATCAACAGGGAGATAAACAAATGGCAGAACAGGAAGGATGGATACCTATACTTCCCCTGCTTAATCACTGATCTCTGCATGGAGGCCGGAGTGGAGATTGAAGCCACTAAGCTAAGAGAGGAACCCCAAGGGGCATTCTCTACAAAGTTCAAAGCTAGGCAGAGAGCTGCAGATGCTACCACGTCAGTTGATGCACAGACGTTACAACGTCTGGTGGACCAGCAAAACAGCCTAGCCAAATTTGTCAAGGAGCAGTTTGAATGGCAAAAGAAGGTGAATGCGCAGACAACAAAAGGCAAGATGGTGATTGAAGAACCAGTACTTCCAGATTGGATGCAAGGGGAAGATGAAGACAATATACCCTTATCAACAATGAACCTCAGGGCAATGAAGAAGGAAAGAGTTAAGAAAACAAGAAAACCAGCCACAAAAAGAAAGAGCCCAGCAAAGAAAAAACAGAAGAAGGTAAGTAGTGAGGAAGAAGAGCTCAAATCAGCTGATCTGGATAGCATCAGTGAGAGTGATGCAGAGGAATCAAAGAAGGTGAGTAGGGAAATCCTAAGTGATGATGAGGAAGAAACACATTCAGAAGAGAAAGGAAGCTCCAGTGATAAGACTGATATTGAGGCTGACTCTCCACCTACCCAAACACTCAAAGAACCAGCCCAGCCCACACCTCCATCACCAAAAGCCAAACAACCCCAACCCTCAGCTAAAGAACAATCCACCCATGACCAAAACATCCCCAAAACACCACAATCTGAACCTCAAGATCAACCCATTTCAAAACCAACCCCCACTCAACCTGAACCAACTAAAGAGCCGTCACAACCATCCATTCCAGAAGTAACCAGTGCAGACGTGGCAACGTCTGAACCAACTGATGTTGGAAGTAACCCAGACCCACAACTCATCTCCCCACCCAAAAAACAAAGATTCAAGACTGTCCCCACCCAGAATCCATTTGGGAAGAAGAAAAGGCGTGAATTAGCTGCTGCAAGTGAAGAAACCAGACCTGGTGAAGAAGAAGAACAACTGGCTGATGCTCCTGCAACCAAAAGGCAAAAGTTGCAGGTAAGGAAGAAATCTGAAGCTGCTAAGGACAAGCCAGCCACAGCTACCAGTGCAGCATTTGTTGCTGCTAGTGGTTCAGAGAGTGCTCCTGCTGTTGTTGCTGAAAAAGCTGCAGACGTTACAACGTCTAAGGAACCAGAGGATGAACAAGCCCAGATGGACCCTAAAGAGCAACAACAGGTTAATCCTGCAGAGCTAGAAAAGCAGAAAGCATGGGAGGAAGCAAAGAAAAGAGTTGCTGAGAGCAGTGCAAAGATGCCCCAAGAAACTGAAGTCTCAATTGATGCTGGTGATGGTGAAGGAGAGAAGAAAAAGAAGGAAAAGAAAAAGAAGACTGTTCAAGCAAGCATCCCAGCCAGACAGAGTGGAAGGCTCAGGTCTGGTGCTCTGAACAAGTAAGTTAGCCCTCTTTTTAGCAGTAGTATAGTGATAGTTTGTAATTTCAGTGCAAATAAATAGCTGTCCAGACGTTACAACGTCTGGATAGTTAGTAGTCAGTAGTTTGTTTGTTTCTGTTGTGTGTGAATGTTCCTCTTCTTTTTTTTTTCAAAATCAGTGAGCAGTGGGGACACTGCTCATCTTTCTGTTTGGGGGGGAGGATCATTCTTATGTTTTGAGTATGTATAAAATCAAATGCAAAATCAGTTTACTTCCCTACTCTAGTAATCATCAAAAATGTTTCTCTTTGGGCTAAATCTAGGAATGACTGTGTGTGAATTTGTGTGAGTAGTTGATGCATGCTTAAATGAATAGAATTGATTACTGCTTCCACACAAACTCTGTTTTGAGGAAAACCTAGTTAGCTAGGGACTATTTGATACTAAAACTAGTTTTGGTTGACTATGGTGATGGTAAAACTTGATTAAAAACTTAGAGTAGCAGTAGAAACTAAGTTTGGGGGTATATCAGGTTGTACTAAGGCTGGGTGCAAAGACTGTAGGATGATTAGTGCATGTGTAGTGTGAGTGCAACGTTGTAACGTCTACCCGTAACGTTATAACGTATGTCGTGTGTGTTTTCGTGTTGTGTTATGTGTTATCAAACGTTGTAGCGTCTCACCTATAAACGTTATAACGTCTACTCCAAAAAGACCAAAAAGAGTGTGTGTTTCAAATAAGTGGAAAAATCCACATGTCCTCTGTGTTTGCTGCAATTTCCCGAAACAAAAACTGGGTACCCCAAATATCTCAATCCTAAATTGTCAAATCCAAAGGATCAAAAAGGAGAAATCACAAAAACTCCAAACCAAAAGTGGAGTGAATCAAATGATAGTTGCTCAGTAATGAGGGGTTGCAGTCGTCTGTATGTTTTGTGTTGTGTGAGTCAGAAAAATAGTTTGCACTAATCTAGTCCTAGCACCCAAATTAAGACCCTTTGTCATGCTTGAAATAACCCTCATGTCTTAGGTGGAAATGTTAGCCTACTCTCTGTTTTGAAAGATGTTATACTCTCACCATATGGAAACCACTCTTTCATAGGCTAGGGTAGCTTCTGAACCTAGCTAGGAATAGAATTGATACAGAGATCACACACTCACTTTGGGCAATAATGAATCTAGAATGTAATTGTGCATTGGTGCGTGAGTGTGTAGTGTAAGTCTGAAGGAATTAGCCCCTTGAGGAAAATTTTTGATCAAAATGGTTGAGCAGGGTGTAAACTGCTGGTGTATTTAATTTCTTGCATCTTTTCATATGTTGTATTTCAATTGCTTGAGGACAAGCAATGGTTTAAGTTTGGGGGTGTGATAACTCATATTTATATGAGTTATTTATACTTATTCAAAGATAAATCATGCAAGTTCTCTGGCAATAGTAGGTTGTCTCTATTAAGTTTCTGTTAGTTTATTGCTTTTTAGTTAGAAAGGGGCTAAATTACAAATTCTAGGCATATTGGTGCCAATTGGCGCCTTTGTGAGCGTTTTGATGCTTCTTGTGTTTGTGCAGTAAACTGAACGTGGCAACGTCCCTCATCACGTCTGAAGAAGGGCAGCAAAGCAAGAAAGAAATGTCTTATTTTTGGCGCACAAGAAATGATGGTCAAAGATCTAGAAGTGCATGAGATCTTCTCTCTCCTCAGCGCTGACGCACTGTAGCAGTGCGGTGTCACTTCAGAACAGAGTCAATCTACAAGCAAGCTTGGAAGGTGGGGAGTGACATCAGCAAGCATGTGACCCCCTTGTTCCTTGGCTATTCTCTCTCTACAAAAGAAAGGCAAGGGGGCATCATTCGGCATCATCCACGAATCCATTCATCACCCACCTTCCTCCATTTTCAGATATAGTTTTTCTAAAAGAAGTTCTGGACACAGACTTCTTCATCTGAAATTCTCTCAAGCTCCAATTTTTATTTCCATTCGCAACCATTACTGTGAAGCTCAGACGTTGTAACGTCTTTACAGCGTGCATGAAGGAAGGCTTCTTAGGCGTATCTTGTGCGCTTAGTCTCCTTTTATCTATGTACGGTAATTGGATTTTAACTCCTCTTCTTTCTGTAAAGATGCTCAGCATGAGCTAAACATTTGTAGTTGGGTTGTTGTTTTGCATGTAATGAACCTCTAGTTTAATGTTATGAAGTATTGATGTTTATGCGTTTTAAATCTTTGAATGTTAATATTTCCAAACTTGTTTTGAAATTGGCCACTTAAAACAAGTAGATTCATAGGTCCAGACATGGTCTATGAAAAGAACTCAAAGATTTATATGAATGAAAAGGCGCACTAAAGACATTTAGGCATTTTTATCTAAGTCTAGACATAGAATGGATAATAGTTCATAGGACTTTGCTGTGGGAACTTAAAATACAGGAGTAGGCCTACTTAGAACCTAGACATAGGAATTCTAGTACTTGAAGCTCTGACGTTTTGTGACTGAAAAGCACAGCTCTTTTGCAACAGCGTTCAAACGTTATAACGTCTATACAACATAGCATTTGTACGTGTTAACGTGTAAACGTTATAACGTCTGACTAGAGGAGATTTACTTGCATGCAGCAATCCAACTCATACTCTTCCATATCCACAACCACTTCTTGTTTACTTGCTTTATTTATGTTCTTAATCTTAATATCAACTTTTAGTGCCGATTTATTACTTGTTTCACTTGTGTTTTAAAGACTTGAACTTTGAAAGTAAATCAATCCTCGTGGGAACGATCTCTTATTTTTATCCACTTTATTACTTGTACGACGTGTATACTTGCACTGATATTGCGACTAGAAAACATACGCGCAACACAAGTCAGTTTATCAGAGTAGCGCAGCGGAGTCCTGGCATACTATATTAAGAAGGAACTTTAATAGAGTTTGGGGGTGATCGTGTGGTACCGGCAGGATCACGCTCAAACCCCTATCAAGGATCCTTATAGAACCTCTGGAGAATGGGTCTGATTGTTAGTGCTTGAGTTACCTGGCTGAACAAGTAGGAGGGACGGCCGCCCAATCACTTATCGCCGGTAACTAAAGCAGTAGTGATCAGCATGGTAGATAGTGATAGTTGTCTAGATGGCTTTGGTTGTTAGTGGAGGAGGGTTCGTGTGGGTAGGTAAATTTTCGAGGACGAAAATATTCTAAGTGGGGGAGAGTTGTAACGCCCCAAAAATAATTGGCTATTTATTTAATTAATTATTGGGAATTAGGTCGTGGAAAAATATTAGAAATAATAAAATGGTATTATATTAAATCAGGGGGGGGGTGGTGCTAGTGACCGGGCTTAAGTTGGAGGAAGCCCGCGATCCAAGCCCAAGGTGTAGGCGCATGAGGGAGTGTTAGTGAGGTGAAGGCATTTCGCATAGGAGAGGAAAAAGAAAGAAATTTGCGAAGAGGAGAGAAAGAGAGAAGGGGGGCGGCGAATAGAGAGAGGAGAAGAGGGAGAGGAGGCGTGCACAAGGGAGAGGAGAAGGAGAAGGAGATTCGCGAATCAAGGAGAATAGAAGAGGCGCCATTGTTGCGGAGGTTCTGTAGGTGACTTTCTCAAGGGAAGTGGTGCTCTCCTATATAAAGTAAGGGTGGGTCTTACATTATAATAGGGATTATAATGGGGTGTATGTGGGTTGTAGGAATTATATTGATCGCATTGTGTTTTTATTGTTGTTTTGATGTATGATTGAACGTATGATGAATTGATGCTCTCTATGTGTTTGTTGGAAAATGTGTGAATTATGAGATGTGTGTAAGAATTGTAATGCACGCTAAATGTTTGATGAAACTCGTGTTTGATGATGTTTGATGATGATTGAAGTTGTTGTTGATGATTGAGCATATGAAATTTGGAGAAAATTGAGTTTGAAGGATCCTAGGCGCCTTAGGCGCTATTGTTGCTGCCATTGTCTCACATTGTTGTTGCTGTCTGGGCGCCTGTGCCTGTCCTGTTGCGTTCAGTGTTGCTGTCCTGGGCACCATGGGCGCTGGTTCCCTGTGCCTGGGCGCCAAGGGCGCCTAATTTTGGCGGCTCGTGTTGCGTTCCCAAGTTGTGTTTCTGAGTAGTCATGTTACTTGGATGTCATTGGGGTTGAATTTTGGTTGCTAGGTTGTGTGTTCTGAAATGTCACTGGGATCCCCTCTCCTGGGAGCTGTAACACCCCAAAATAATTTAATTATTTATTTAATTAAGTTATTTAAGGCTTACAATAATTATTTAAGTGAATTAATTTAATTTGGGGTTTATGTTATTTAAGAGGTGTTTAAGAAATTAGGGAGTGGTGGAATTAATTAAGAAGAGTGGTGCAAATATGGCCCAAGTCAATTAGTGACCCAAGCCCATCCTAAAACCCCAAAACCCTATGGAAAGGTCTCATTTGCGCATTCCACAAAGAAAGAAAAGAAACTGATCAGAGAGGGAGAGAAGAAAGAAACTCGCGACGGCTAGCAAGGAGAGAAAGAAGGGGTTAGTTCATCTTGGCTTTAGGTAATGTGTTTCCTTGATCCTTCCCTTCCATTTTTCTTCCTCTTTCAAGTGTTGTAGTTTCAATCCCTCATTCCCTATTGTTGTTGTTCCTCCATGGCCTAGCTTAGACCCACGGTTTGCGAAAGAGAGGAGGAGGGGCTGCTGCGTTTTTTTTGGTGGCTTGGGCGTGGCTGAGTCCTTCGAATTATCAAGGTTAGGGGGCTCTACTTTATACCTATGATAATGCTTAAGATATGCGATATATGTAGGTTAGGTTGTAGGAGTTGGATTGTTGAATGTGTGTTAATATCTTGTTGTGAATTGAGTTAGTTGAATGGTGGACATTATGTTACGGTTTTGTTGTTATATTGAGTTAGTTTGAATTGTTGAATATTGTGTTAATGACTTGTTGTTATAGTGAATTAGTTGAATTGTTGAATGTTGTGGTGTTGAATTATCTTGGTGAAGTATGTGGAGTGATGTGAATATGAACATGATAGGAATTGTGCACATGAATTGTTTGATTAACTACTTCAATGAAAGGAATATGGTTATGTGTAAAATTGTGTTTTGATAATGGGTGGGAAGGATTGATGATGGGTTCGTGTCGAGTAAAATACTGAGTTTTTGATGTTTTCAGTGTGTGAAGGCTTCCTGCCATTTCGCGCCTCGTATGCGCTGCAGTCGCGCTCCAAGCGCGAGCGCTGCGCTGCCAAACAAAAGTTTCTGCCCAGTCGCGCTGAAGTCGCGCTGAAGTCGCGCCTCCCAGCGCAGGTTGCTGTTTTCTCACTATTTTTGACATAACTTTTGACTCGGGAGTCCGATTGAGACGTCCCGAGATGTTTTGGAAAGATTATTCAGAGGGCCACCTGAATATTCTAATTTTGGCCAATGAAAATTATTTCTGGGAAGAATTATTTAATTGTGGGCTTGATCCCTAAATACCACTTTTGGGAAATTGTTGTTCTCAGAGATTTTTGGAAAAATGTGACATTTTGGAAAAAGGGTATTCCCCACTGATTATGGTGTTGGTTGTTGTTGGATGGGCGCCTGTGTGGCTGTCCCGGGTGATTAAAAAGAGTTTTATGAGTGTATTGACGAAAATGCCCTTAGTGGCCGTATTTGAGTATTTGGACGATGATGCCCTTAGTGGCTAGTTAATGACGATGATGCCCTTGGTGGCTAGTCCATTGATAAATGATGTTGACTAATGTGGCTATTGACGATGATGCCCCTGGTGGCTAGTACTTCGATTAATGATGATGTGTTGATGATGTTTGGGACTTCGGTCCAAAGCGGTGTGATGCCCTTAAGGCTTATCTGTTGATGATGTTTGGGACTTCGGTCCAAAGCGGTGTGATGCCCTTAAGGCTTATATGTTGATGATGTTTGGGACTTCGGTCCAAAGCGGTGTGATGCCCTAAGGCTTATATGTTGATGATGTTGAGTTAAGAAATAAGAAGCGGTGAGTTTAATAATTATTATGATTTATGTGTGGTGTTGTGGTGCATAGTCATAGCGTCACATGACTCATGTTGCATAAAGCGGTGTGTAGGCTTCGGCCAAAGCGGTGTGGTGGCTTCGGCCAAAGCGGTGAGTGCCCTCCAGGCTAATAGCGCTGATGATGGATCCACATGCATGTTGCATTACATGCATTAGTCAAGCGATTGATGAGTTTATGGATGAATTATGAATATGATGATTGTTGTTGATTATGTGGTGAGTTGTTATGAATTAGTGTTGCTTGCTGCCCTTCCTTAATTTAGTGCTTACCTTAATTATTATTATTTGTGTAAAGAGACTCACCCTACTGCCTTATGTTGCTTCTTATGTCGGCAACTTGCAGGTAATCGAGAGTGAGGACATTCTTATGCCTTCTACTATTAGTCGTGTCAGCTCTGATATGTAGCACCAGGGGGAGGGCGTAGTAGTACTATTTATTGTTATTTTGATGTGTTAAACTGTTATGGTGATGTACTGAGTATAAATCTAGACTTGAGATCATCCGCTGTGTTGATGAATACTTTATTATGCGTTGTAAACTAAAACAGGTGTTTGTGGGCCCGTCCCTAAACTATCGTGCTACATATCGTGCTATTGTTTGTTGACTTATGTCACTCGATTATAAGTTGGTTGTTTTTATAAGCGTTGAAGTGTGACACTTCCTTTCAATGATTCTTTTTGAAAACTCTGATATTATATACATTAAATAATAGTTATTTAGAAGGGGGTGTTAAATTAGTGGTATCAGAGCTGAAGTTCGGCCTGTCCGGCCAAGTTGTCCAGTGTCGAGTCTAGTTATCTCTCGAGTCTTAGTACTCGTTTTAACCATAATTTGTGTTTCCGTGATTAGCTGAATTGGTCAGACGGTATGATTGCTATCGTTGATACTGATGCTACTTGTTGTTTTGTTATTGTCGCATGCTGCGAACGTTTGAGTACCGTATTAACTGCTATGGCTGTAGTGTGTTGCCTGGTGTGTTTCTCTGTGTCCCTTGTCGATCTTCGACAGAGACTGTTGTTGTGAATTTGAGATGAATATGTGTAAGATTGATAAAGGGTTGTATTAATTGTGATGTTGTTGTGATGAGTGTTGATGTTGTCACGTGTAATTTCGTGCCCAGATGTTTGATGAAGATTGAAATTGAATTAAGATGGGGAGTATGATGTGTTATAATTTTTAATAATTAATTTGTATGTTTTTGATGGTGTGAATGATACAATGAGTTGAGACGTTTTGAAAAGAAATTAATGTTTTGAAAGTATGTATCCTATACATCCCCACGGGTGTATAGGCGCCAAATTCTAATTGTGTGTAAACTTCGAGTTCGGAGCATCTTTTACCGTGCCATCTTTTGCGTTTGCGTGCCCAAATTCAATTTTAAATCTTTTGGCTTGAGTGGTTTTATTTTTGCACGCGTTGTTATTCTACAAAAAGAGGTGCTGTTTTCATGTTGTAAATGTGCTTCCTTTTCACTCGAGTTTGCTGCTGTTTTTGGATTACTCCTACTGCTGTTTGTGCAATTTAATGTTGCTATTTTTGAACTGAATTTTCTGCTGTTTTATGACTAAAAGGGGCGTGGTTTATCGCTGTTTTTATAAGTAAAAAGGAATACTGTTTTCCCAAATTAAATGCACTGAGTACTCAATTTGAGGCGTACCGTTTACTCAAACCTCACGAGAATGTTTACTAAAATTCGACGTGCATTTTCCCCAAAATTAAAGTGTTGGTTATATTGGTTACAGTTGCTGTTTTGTTTTGAAAATAATAGTGTGCTGTTTTTATATTGTTTAAAGATGTCGTTTTGTTTTGAGATTAATAGTGTACCGTTTTTATGTTGTTAATGTTGCCGTTTTTGCTGCGGTTGTTGCGCATAAAATAGGTTGCCTTACGTGTTGTCTTGCTCTATGTTCTTGAATTTCTTGGATGTGTGATGTTGTGATAATGTGATTACTATGAGTATAATTTCCTCGCCTAAATGATTACAATTACTAATTTCTTTTATTGTTATCAGTGAGATTATATATAATTTGTGTTAGGTGGTTTTGAAAACTTAGATTAAAATTGTGCACTTCTATTAAATTATCTCTTATTGTCAGATGCCTTCAAAGGTATTCATTTATTTTAAAATGGTTGTGTAAAATCAATTTTTATGACGTGTTTTCATCACTTATGTTAATGCTCTAGGCTAAGTGATTTGTGGAGTTATTTCACTAATTGTTTTTAGGTGCCATTCCTGGACTAACATGCTATTTTCATCTCCATTCACCTTACTTTGTTTCACTCGATTTCTTGATTTTTCTCAAACTGGGATGCTGTGAACCCACTAGTATATGAAATAGCATTTACTCTAATGCACGGTGTTATCTTGTTTCTGTAGGGGCCTAGAGATGTTGTAGTAACTTTTCCGAACACAATTTTATGTATGAAACTTCTAAAGTTAGACCAGTGATGTTTGTATTCGTGTCTTAATTATATTTGACAATGTGTAATTTTGAAAAGATTGTAATTTCTGTTACCTTCACTAATTGGTTACGTGAGTGGGAGGGACTGATCACCCCAAGTACTCACCACCGATGAAAGAGGCGACAATAACTAATGGTTTTGTTTTGAGTACTATTTGATTTGGATTTGTTAAGGAGCATCTTCACCCTATGTTCGTTTCATTTATTTCACTTGTTCAAATTTTTCTCAATATGTGATGTGGTGAACGTGTTTCGCTGTGAAGATACATATGTTTACTAAACAAGTAGTATAATTGGAAGTTATTTTATCTATGTATCTTGAATTGTGCTAAGTGTGTGCTAACAAAGTTTAAAATGATTATCTAATTTTGTAGATTCTTCTAAGTGAGCTTACGAAACTAAGTATTGAGCATATAAGTGTGTATGTGCGTTGTGTTGTATTTTTCTAATAATGAGTCTAGAACCCTTATAGGAGCTTACTAGAAATAAACTTGATATATAGGACTGAAGTAAGCTTACTTGTGTCTTGATTTTACACTACGGTGTGCGATAACTTGTCCTGGTAGAAGTATATGTTTCATTTAACTTCCATGAAGAGTAGTAAAACCACATGCTAACTACTGCCTTCTGATAAATATTTTTGTGATTATTGTTTTTGAGGTTTCATTGTTTAATATGATTAGATCATTGGGTTTCAGGGCTATGTGTTGATTAGCAGATACCCCTAATTTAATTATGATATGTTATAAAGATTGTTTTCTTGGGTTGCATGATGATGTGAGAGTTGATTAGCAAATTCTAGATACTTATGTGTGTTGCAAGTGCTTGTGTGTTCCTCTATGTGTAGTCCTTGAGGGTAGGAATTTATCTTATACCTTATTTTAGTTTGTGTGTCATTCTTGAACCTGTAGTGGCGATTTATGCTTAGAATGAAAGTGCACAGTTATGTGACATAAGAGGTGGAGTCGATATATTAGGTTGAGACTCATGAGGAGAGGTAAGCGCATACATTAGTGTTTCATAGATCAAGGAATAGAACTTTGAAAGGGTTGTAGGTGGGTGTACTGAGGTTAATATTAGGATTTAAATCGTGTAAATTTTCGAAGAGATTAAGTGCGAACTAGATTCATCTTGTTGTTGGGATTAGCGTGATTTTCGAGGACGAAAATATTCTAAGTGGGGGAGAGTTGTAACGCCCCAAAATAATTTAATTATTTATTTAATTGAGTTATTTAAGGCTTACAATAATTATTTAAGTGAATTAATTTAATTTGGGGTTTATGTTATTTAAGAGGTGTTTAAGAAATTAGGGAGTGGTGGAATTAATTAAGAAGAGTGGTGCAAATAGGGCCCAAGTCAATTAGTGACCCAAGCCCATTCCTAAAACCCCAAAACCCTATGGAAAGGTCTCATTTGCGCATTCCACAAAGAAAGAAAAGAAACTGATCAGAGAGGGAGAGAAGAAAGAAACTCGCGACGGCTAGCAAGGAGAGAAAGAAGGGGTTAGTTCATCTTGGCTTTAGGTAATGTGTTTCCTTGATCCTTCCCTTCCATTTTTCTTCCTCTTTCAAGTGTTGTAGTTTCAATCCCTCATTCCCTATTGTTGTTGTTCCTCCATGGCCTAGCTTAGACCCACGGTTTGCGAAAGAGAGGAGGAGGGGCTGCTGCGTTTTTTTTGGTGGCTTGGGCGTGGCTGAGTCCTTCGAATTATCAAGGTTAGGGGGCTCTACTTTATACCTATGATAATGCTTAAGATATGTGATATATGTAGGTTAGGTTGTAGGAGGTGGATTGTTGAATGTGTGTTAATATCTTGTTGTGAATTGAGTTAGTTGAATGGTGGACATTATGTTACGGTTTTGTTGTTATATTGAGTTAGTTTGAATTGTTGAATATTGTGTTAATGACTTGTTGTTATAGTGAATTAGTTGAATTGTTGAATGTTGTGGTGTTGAATTATCTTGGTGAAGTATGTGGAGTGATGTGAATATGAACATGATAGGAATTGTGCACATGAATTGTTTGATTAACTACTTCAATGAAAGGAATATGGTTATGTGTAAAATTGTGTTTTGATAATGGGTGGGAAGGATTGATGATGGGTTCGTGTCGAGTAAAATACTGAGTTTTTGATGTTTTCAGTGTGTGAAGGCTTCCTGCCATTTCGCGCCTCGTATGCGCTGCAGTCGCGCTCCAAGCGCGAGCGCTGCGCTGCCAAACAAAAGTTTCTGCCCAGTCGCGCTGAAGTCGCGCTGAAGTCGCGCCTCCCAGCGCAGGTTGCAGTTTTCTCACTGTTTTTGACATAACTTTTGACTCGGGAGTCCGATTGAGACGTCCCGAGATGTTTTGGAAAGCTTATTCAGAGGGCCACCTGAATATTCTAATTTTGGACAATGAAAATTATTTCTGGGAAGAATTATTTAATTGTGGGCTTGATCCCTAAATACCACTTTTGGGAAATTGTTGTTCTCAGAGATTTTTGGAAAAATGTGTCATTTTGGAAAAAGGGTATTCCCCACTGATTATGGTGTTGGTTGTTGTTGGATGGGCGCCTGTGTGGCTGTCCCGGGTGATTAAAAAGAGTTTTATGAGTGTATTGACGAAAATGCCCTTAGTGGTCGTATTTGAGTATTTGGACGATGATGCCCTTAGTGGCTAGTTAATGACGATGATGCCCTTGGTGGCTAGTCCATTGATAAATGATGTTGACTAATGTGGCTATTGACGATGATGCCCCTGGTGGCTAGTACTTCGATTAATGATGATGTGTTGATGATGTTTGGGACTTCGGTCCAAAGCGGTGTGATGCCCTTAAGGCTTATATGTTGATGATGTTTGGGACTTCGGTCCAAAGCGGTGTGATGCCCTAAGGCTTATATGTTGATGATGTTGAGTTAAGAAATAAGAAGCGGTGAGTTTAATAATTATTATGGTTTATGTGTGGTGTTGTGGTGCATAGTCATAGCGTCACATGACTCATGTTGCATAAAGCGGTGTGGTGGCTTCGGCCAAAGCGGTGAGTGCCCTCCAGGCTAATAGCGCTGATGATGGATCCACATGCATGTTGCATTACATGCATTAGTCAAGCGATTGATGAGTTTATGGATGAATTATGAATATGATGATTGTTGTTGATTATGTGGTGAGTTGTTATGAATTAGTGTTGCTTGCTGCCCTTCCTTAATGTAGTGCTTACCTTAATTATTATTATTTGTGTAAAGAGACTCACCCTACCGCCTTATGTTGCTTCTTATGTCGGCAACTTGCAGGTAATCGAGAGTGAGGACATTCTTATGCCTTCTACTATTAGTCGTGTCAGCTCTGATATGTAGCACCAGGGGGAGGGCGTAGTAGTACTATTTATTGTTATTTTGATGTGTTAAACTGTTATGGTGATGTACTGAGTATAAATCTAGACTTGAGATCATCTGCTGTGTTGATGAATACTTTATTATGCGTTGTAAACTAAAACAGGTGTTTGTGGGCCCGTCCCTAAACTACTGCTACATATCGTGCTATTGTTTGTTGACTTATGTCACTCGATTATAAGTTGGTTGTTTTTATAAGCGTTGAAGTGTGACACTTCCTTTCAATGATTCTTTTTGAAAACTCTGATATTATATACATTAAATAATAGTTATTTAGAAGGGGGTGTTAAATTAGTGGTATCAGAGCTGAAGTTCGGCCTGTCCGGCCAAGTTGTCCAGTGTCGAGTCTAGTTATCTCTCGAGTCTTAGTACTCGTTCTAACCATAATTTGTGTTTCCGTGATTAGCTGAATTGGTCAGACGGTATGATTGCTATCGTTGATACTGATGCTACTTGTTGTTTTGTTATTGTCGCATGCTGCGAACGTTTGAGTACCGTATTAACTGCTATGGCTGTAGTGTGTTGCCTGGTGTGTTTCTCTGTGTCCCTTGTCGATCTTCGACAGAGACTGTTGTTGTGAATTTGAGATGAATATGTGTAAGATTGATAAAGGGTTGTATTAATTGTGATGTTGTTGTGATGAGTGTTGATGTTGTCACGTGTAATTTCGTGCCCAGATGTTTGATGAAGATTGAAATTGAATTAAGATGGGGAGTATGATGTGTTATAATTTTTAATAATTAATTTGTATGTTTTTGATGGTGTGAATGATACAATGAGTTGAGACGTTTTGAAAAGAAATTAATGTTTTGAAAGTATGTATCCTATACATCCCCACGAGTGTATAGGCGTCAAATTCTAATTGTGTGTAAACTTCGAGTTCGGAGCATCTTTTACCGTGCCATCTTTTGCGTTTGCGTGCCCAAATTCAATTTTAAATCTTTTGGCTTGAGTGGTTTTATTTTTGCACGCGTTGTTATTCTACAAAAAGAGGTGCTGTTTTCATGTTGTAAATGTGCTTTCCTTTTCACTCGAGTTTGCTGCTGTTTTTGGATTACTCCTACTGCTGTTTGTGCAATTTAATGTTGCTATTTTTGAACTGAATTTTCTGCAGTTTTATGACTAAAAGGGGCGTGGTTTATCGCTGTTTTTATAAGTAAAAAGGAATACTGTTTTCCCAAATTAAATGCACTGAGTACTCAATTTGAGGTGTACCGTTTACTCAAACCTCACGAGAATGTTTACTAAAATTCGACGTGCATTTTCCCCAAAATTAAAGTGTTGGTTATATTGATTACAGTTGCTGTTTTGTTTTGA
The DNA here is from genome assembly GCA_039519185.1 of Astragalus membranaceus. Lineage (NCBI taxonomy): Eukaryota > Viridiplantae > Streptophyta > Magnoliopsida > Fabales > Fabaceae > Astragalus > Astragalus membranaceus. Next base: position 83,115,374 of record CM076846.1, on the reverse strand, counting down.
AAATAATAGTGTGCTGTTTTTATATTGTTTAAAGATGTCGTTTTGTTTTGAGATTAATAGTGTACCGTTTTTATGTTGTTAATGTTGTCGTTTTTGCTGCGGTTGTTGCGCATAAAATAGGTTGCCTTACGTGTTGTCTTGCTCTATGTTCTTGAATTTCTTGGATGTGTGATGTTGTGATAATGTGATTACTATGAGTATAATTTCCTCGCCTAAATGATTACAATTACTAATTTCTTTTATTGTTATCAGTGAGATTATATATAATTTGTGTTAGGTGGTTTTGAAAACTTAGATTAAAATTGTGCACTTCTATTAAATTATCTCTTATTGTCAGATGCCTTCAAAGGTATTCATTTATTTTAAAATGGTTGTGTAAAATCAATTTTTATGACGTGTTTTCATCACTTATGTTAATGCTCTAGGCTAAGTGATTTGTGGAGTTATTTCACTAATTGTTTTTAGGTGCCATTCCTGGACTAACATGCTATTTTCATCTCCATTCACCTTACTTTGTTTCACTCGATTTCTTGATTTTTCTCAAACTGGGATGCTGTGAACCCACTAGTATATGAAATAGCGTTTACTCTAATGCACGGTGTTATCTTGTTTCTGTAGGGGCCTAGAGATGTTGTAGTAACTTTTCCGAACACAATTTTATGTATGAAACTTCTAAAGTTAGACCAGTGATGTTTGTATTCGTGTCTCAATTATATTTGACAATGTGTAATTTTGAAAAGATTGTAATTTCTGTTACCTTCACTAATTGGTTACGTGAGTGGGAGGGACTGATCACCCCAAGTACTCACCACCGATGAAAGAGGCGACAATAACTAATGGTTTTGTTTTGAGTACTATTTGATTTGGATGTGTTAAGGAGCATCTTCACCCTATGTTCGTTTCATTTATTTCACTTGTTCAAATTTTTCTCAATATGTGATGTGGTGAACGTGTTTCGCTGTGAAGATACATATGTTTACTAAACAAGTAGTATAATTGGAAGTTATTTTATCTATGTATCTTGAATTGTGCTAAGTGCGTGCTAACAAAGTTTAAAATGATTATCTAATTTTGTAGATTCTTCTAAGTGAGCTTACGAAACTAAGTATTGAGCATATAAGTGTGTATGTGCGTTGTGTTGTATTTTTCTAATAATGAGTCTAGAACCCTTATAGGAGCTTACTAGAAATAAACTTGATATATAGGACTGAAGTAAGCTTACTTGTGTCTTGATTTTACACTACGATGTGCGATAACTTGTCCTGGTAGAAGTATATGTTTCATTTAACTTCCATGAAGAGTAGTAAAACCACATGCTAACTACTGCCTTCTGATAAATATTTTTGTGATTATTGTTTTTGAGGTTTCATTGTTTAATATGATTAGATCATTGGGTTTCAGGGCTATGTGTTGATTAACAGATACCCCTAATTTAATTATGATATGTTATAAAGATTGTTTTCTTGGGTTGCATGATGATGTGAGAGTTGATTAGCAAATTCTAGATACTTATGTGTGTTGCAAGTGCTTGTGTGTTCCTCTATGTGTAGTCCTTGAGGGTAGGAATTTATCTTATACCTTATTTTAGTTTGTGTGTCATTCTTGAACCTGTAGTGGCGATTTATGCTTAGAATGAAAGTGCACAGTTATGTGACATAAGAGGTGGAGTCGATATATTAGGTTGAGACTCATGAGGAGAGGTAAGCGCATACATTAGTGTTTCATAGATCAAGGAATAGAACTTTGAAAGGGTTGTAGGTGGGTGTACTGAGGTTAATATTAGGATTTAAATCGTGTAAATTTTCGAAGAGATTAAGTGCGAACTAGATTCATCTTGTTGTTGGGATTAGCGTGATTTTCGAGGACGAAAATATTCTAAGTGGGGGAGAGTTGTAACGCCCCAAAATAATTTAATTATTTATTTAATTGAGTTATTTAAGGCTTACAATAATTATTTAAGTGAATTAATTTAATTTGGGGTTTATGTTATTTAAGAGGTGTTTAAGAAATTAGGGAGTGGTGGAATTAATTAAGAAGAGTGGTGCAAATAGGGCCCAAGTCAATTAGTGACCCAAGCCCATTCCTAAAACCCCAAAACCCTATGGAAAGGTCTCATTTGCGCATTCCACAAAGAAAGAAAAGAAACTGATCAGAGAGGGAGAGAAGAAAGAAACTCGCGACGGCTAGCAAGGAGAGAAAGAAGGGGTTAGTTCATCTTGGCTTTAGGTAATGTGTTTCCTTGATCCTTCCCTTCCATTTTTCTTCCTCTTTCAAGTGTTGTAGTTTCAATCCCTCATTCCCTATTGTTGTTGTTCCTCCATGGCCTAGCTTAGACCCACGGTTTGCGAAAGAGAGGAGGAGGGGCTGCTGCGTTTTTTTTGGTGGCTTGGGCGTGGCTGAGTCCTTCGAATTATCAAGGTTAGGGGGCTCTACTTTATACCTATGATAATGCTTAAGATATGTGATATATGTAGGTTAGGTTGTAGGAGGTGGATTGTTGAATGTGTGTTAATATCTTGTTGTGAATTGAGTTAGTTGAATGGTGGACATTATGTTACGGTTTTGTTGTTATATTGAGTTAGTTTGAATTGTTGAATATTGTGTTAATGACTTGTTGTTATAGTGAATTAGTTGAATTGTTGAATGTTGTGGTGTTGAATTATCTTGGTGAAGTATGTGGAGTGATGTGAATATGAACATGATAGGAATTGTGCACATGAATTGTTTGATTAACTACTTCAATGAAAGGAATATGGTTATGTGTAAAATTGTGTTTTGATAATGGGTGGGAAGGATTGATGATGGGTTTGTGTCGAGTAAAATACTGAGTTTTTGATGTTTTCAGTGTGTGAAGGCTTCCTGCCATTTCGCGCCTCGTATGCGCTGCAGTCGCGCTCCAAGCGCGAGCGCTGCGCTGCCAAACAAAAGTTTCTGCCCAGTCGCGCTGAAGTCGCGCTGAAGTCGCGCCTCCCAGCGCAGGTTGCAGTTTTCTCACTGTTTTTGACATAACTTTTGACTCGGGAGTCCGATTGAGACGTCCCGAGATGTTTTGGAAAGCTTATTCAGAGGGCCACCTGAATATTCTAATTTTGGCCAATGAAAATTATTTCTGGGAAGAATTATTTAATTGTGAGCTTGATCCCTAAATACCACTTTTGGGAAATTGTTGTTCTCAGAGATTTTTGGAAAAATGTGTCATTTTGGAAAAAGGGTATTCCCCACTGATTATGGTGTTGGTTGTTGTTGGATGGGCGCCTGTGTGGCTGTCCCGGGTGATTAAAAAGAGTTTTATGAGTGTATTGACGAAAATGCCCTTAGTGGCCGTATTTGAGTATTTGGACGATGATGCCCTTAGTGGCTAGTTAATGACGATGATGCCCTTGGTGGCTAGTCCATTGATAAATGATGTTGACTAATGTGGCTATTGACGATGATGCCCCTGGTGGCTAGTACTTCGATTAATGATGATGTGTTGATGATGTTTGGGACTTCGGTCCAAAGCGGTGTGATGCCCTTAAGGCTTATATGTTGATGATGTTTGGGACTTCGGTCCAAAGCGGTGTGATGCCCTAAGGCTTATATGTTGATGATGTTGAGTTAAGAAATAAGAAGCGGTGAGTTTAATAATTATTATGGTTTATGTGTGGTGTTGTGGTGCATAGTCATAGCGTCACATGACTCATGTTGCATAAAGCGGTCTGTAGGCTTCGGCCAAAGCGGTGTGGTGGCTTCGGCCAAAGCGGTGAGTGCCCTCCAGGCTAATAGCGCTGATGATGGATCCACATGCATGTTGCATTACATGCATTAGTCAAGCGATTGATGAGTTTATGGATGAATTATGAATATGATGATTGTTGTTGATTATGTGGTGAGTTGTTATGAATTAGTGTTGCTTGCTGCCCTTCCTTAATTTAGTGCTTACCTTAATTATTATTATTTGTGTAAAGAGACTCACCCTACTGCCTTATGTTGCTTCTTATGTCGGCAACTTGCAGGTAATCGAGAGTGAGGACATTCTTATGCCTTCTACTATTAGTCGTGTCAGCTCTGATATGTAGCACCAGGGGGAGGGCGTAGTAGTACTATTTATTGTTATTTTGATGTGTTAAACTGTTATGGTGATGTACTGAGTATAAATCTAGACTTGAGATCATCCGCTGTGTTGATGAATACTTTATTATGCGTTGTAAACTAAAACAGGTGTTTGTGGGCCCGTCCCTAAACTATCGTGCTACATATCGTGCTATTGTTTGTTGACTTATGTCACTCGATTATAAGTTGGTTGTTTTTATAAGCGTTGAAGTGTGACACTTCCTTTCAATGATTCTTTTTGAAAACTCTGATATTATATACATTAAATAATAGTTATTTAGAAGGGGGTGTTACAGGAGCCATGTTGCCTGCCTTGTTTTTCTGTTGCAGTTTTTGGTTCTCTATGCCTAGGCGCCAAGCCAATTGTGTTTCGCTTGATGTTTCAGCTTCTGTCTTAGTGTGGAATACCTTGCCTAATTATACTAAGTTGTTCCAGTAAGGCTCCATGTTGTTCTAGTGCTGTTTGGGAAGGCGCCGTAGGCGCCCATGCACATGTTCCCTGTAACACCCCAAAAATAATAGATTAAATTATTTAATTAGTTAAAAGAAATTGGGTGGTAGAAATAATAATATAATTATTATTTATAACTTATTAAAATGAGTATAAGGTGTTTTAAATAAAATAAGGAGCAGTATTGTAATCGGATAAGGTGTTGTAATTAAATTGGGCTTAAGCTGCGGGGAAGCCCGCAATCCAAGCCCGACAACCTAAGCGCATATAAAAGCTGAGATTTTAAGGTTTTGGTTCATTTTGAGAAAAAGAAAGGAAAAATGCGAATAGAGAGAGTGGGAAGGGAAGGAGGGCGCGGCGCCCATGATGAGAGGAGGAGAGGTGAAGTGCGCCAATCTCAAGGAGAAAAAGGAGAAGGGTCGTGTTGCGGGTTCTTTGGAGCTTACGTATGGAGTTATCGTGTTCGTCATAATCTAAGGTAAGGGTGGGTCTCATCTTCTCTATAATTGGGAATTATGATGGGTTTTTATGTTTGGGTAAGGTTCTAAGTTAATTGTTAAATTGATTGTGTAATTAATTTCATGATTGTTGTGATAATATTTTGAATTGGGTGATTTATGGTGTCTTGGTGTCAAAAAAATTGATTATGTGACTATGTTTGCCTCTAGAATGTTTGATATGTTGACTCAATGAGAAAGTATGTGAATTATGATGAATAATTGATGTTTGTTGATATGTGTGATTGAGACATGAATTTAATTGGTGATTGGTGACAATGATTATTCATGAATTGGTGTTGAATTGGTGATTTGAACATAAGGTGTCTATGTCTCAATGTCATAATTGTTGCGGTCATTGGCGTGGCATGACGTGGCCTTAACCCGAATCGGGACGCCTTATATTTTGGAGTTTATGTTGGTATTCGCGTGGCATGACGTGGCCTTAAACCCGAATTGGGAGCGTGACAAGTTTCGGGGTCAAAAATTGATGTGTCGTGTTGTGTATTTTCTGAACACTGTTTCGTGTTTTCGTAAACTGGCACTGTTTGGTCGACTCAAAAAATTGGTGGCTGATTGCGTTAGAAAGTAGACTTAACGCCGGTCGTTTTGGCACTGGTTTCGTTTAAATCGGAGTTGTGTAGCTCAAGTTATAAGTCTCCAAAGTCGGGTCACAAAATTCTGTCCGAATTGGTACCTCTCTGTAGTAATTTGAAAAACTGTACCAGTTGGATACTTATTTTGAAAAATGAAAATCACAGGCTGAAACTACACTCAAAGAACTTTCCAATGAGTGGTCTTTTGTTGAAATCCGTTATCGTTTACTATTTTAATTAATTCGCCGAAGTAGGCGCACTGCTGCAGGAAAAATCTGCACAGTTGCTGTGTGTTGCTTGCTGTGTTGCTGTTCTGCTGCAGTGTTGCTGGCAGAACAGTGACAAATGTGTTTTTCGTCAAAGACTCGATTTTCTAACCACTTTTTCCCTAGCCAAATTTTGTATTGACCGAGCAACTTTTTATTGTGAACGTTTTGGCTCGAGCGGATTTTCTGTAGCACTCACCATTTGGGAGATGTCCGCAAGTTTTGGTTTATGTGTGTGTTGCACAGTGACAGTGTTGCTGCCACTGTGCAGTGTTGCTGTCAAGACTGTTAAAAAATGGTCTTTTGTGGAAAACTCGATTTTCTGAGCACTTTTTCCCTAGCCAAATTTTGTATTGACCGAGCAACTTTTTATTGTGAACGTTTTGGCTAGAGCGATTTCATTTTATCCCGTGTCGTTTGTGAGTTGTCCCGGTGATGTCTAGGTGCGTCTAGGTGTGTCTAGGTGTGTCTAGGTGCGTCTAGGTGTGTCTAGGTGTGTTTAGGTGTGTTGCCTGGGCACAGGGCTCCGGAGCCCTGTGCAACATTTTTCCTCTGTTTAGCGTGCTGTTTTGGTCCCTATGTGCTGTTGTGGTCTAAAATGACTGTTTTGCCCCTAGTGGCCAAAGTTGATGGTAATGATGTGTAAATGACGAGGATGCCCTTGGTGGCTAGTCAAATGACTGTTTTGCCCCTAGTGGCCAAAGTTGATGGTAATGATGTGTAAATGACGAGGATGCCCTTGGTGGCTAGTCAAATGACGTTTTTGCCCTCAGTGGCTATGATTTGAGTTGATTGATATTTATGTGTAAGTGACGATGAAAACCCAGTGACGTTTGAGGCCCGAAGGGCTAAGTGATGTTAAGGTCTAAATGGCCAGTGACGTTGTGTGCTGATTGTGAATTTGACAGGTGCTGTGCTCTTGCGAGCAAAAACCGGTAAGTGACGGGTCACATAGTTGACTATGATTTGAGTAATTGTGTGTTTGTGTGTTGTGAGTGGTGCATGTCATAGTGTCTCATGCCCATATGCATAAACCCAGTGACGTTTTGGGGCCTGAGTGGCTAAGTGACGATGAGGCCTTAAGGGCTAAGCGACGTTTGTGAAAAGGTACCTCATGCATATGCCCGCGAGTGGGTTGCATTTCATACTCCTGCATGACATTGTGACGACTCGTTGTGCCGAGTAACTTGATGATGTAATTGACTGTTTTACCATTGATGATGTAATTGACTGTTTTACCCTTGATGATGTAATTGACTGTTTTACCCTTGATGATGAAATCGACTGCTTATCCTTGATGATTGACTTGATGTTCGTGATGTGGTTGATATAGTGTCTTGGCTCTAGCATAGTGCTTATCATACGCTTTATTATATTGTTAGATGAACTCACCCCTTCTGTTTGAATGTTACCCCTATGCGGTAACGTGCAGGTGATCCTTGAGTGAAGGCTTAGGTACCTTCACTAGCTGAGTCGGGTCGTCTGCTCTGATATGTAACACTAGGGAGGGGAATGAATGTTGTTTAAGTCATTTATGACTATTGTGGTTATTGGATTTTAGTATTGCAAGCCTGGCATAGTTGTAATGCCTTTTATGATTAAACTGTTGAATTTTCGATGTGAAGTTGTATTTTAACTGATAATGACGCTTTGAAGTTATTATAAGACTGTTTTTGAAAAGCGAGTTATTTGAAGTGTGACGTTTTAGCGAAGTAAGTGTGACATCCCTTGTGGTGTAAATAAATTTTGAAAACTCTGATATTTTTATTAAACAAATTACCGGGTAGAAAAGGGGTGTTACATTAGTGGTATCAGAGCAATGGTTGGTCTGTCCGGCCGAGTCGTCGAGTCGTTGTGTCAGATAGTGACCAACTGTTGTCTTTTCAGTGCTGACCGTTGTTTGTGTTGCAGGTACACCGGAAAGTTTCTATTGGTAAGTGAACTAGTGGGGGAGATTTCCCTACTAGTGCTGTGTGCCCTATTGTGTATTCAGTGTGAGAACTGTGTTTTGCTGTTGTGATCCTTGTTGTTGACCTTATTGTTGCGTGCTTCTAAATGAATTGTCATGTTGTTTAAATGTTCACATGTGTTTTAGTTGATATTGAGCTCTGTGTGTTTTACATAAAATGTCGAATTAATTGCTGTTGCTGTGGATTGTTAAGTCGCATGTACCTTCTTATGTTGATATGTCCGAACTATTTTAAGAGGTCGACGCTGAGCTTTTACAAAAAAAAAAATCCTGTGAATACGTTTGATGTTTGAAAACTGAATGCGTTGTAAAATTATTTTGTGGACTACTTCAAGGTATTGCTGCTATTTTACGAGTTGTGCCTGTTTTGGGTTGTTGACTGTCTCTAGTTTTATGAGTTGTCCTATTTGGGGTTTGGAGTCTAAAGGATGAAGAGATTTTGAAAATTGCTTTTGAACGACTCATAGACAATGTTATGGTTGGATACTGATAGTAGCATTGAAAATTATTGTTGCAGTTTTTTTTTTTGTTCTGAAAAGCTATTGTTACTGTTTTTGTGAAAATTATTGTTGTCACTTCCTGAAAAACTATTGTTGTTGTTGCCATGTGACATTATGCCATTGTTTCCGTGCCGTGTGCCTTGTTGTTGCTATAGTTACGCATTTAGTAAACTTCCTCGTGATGTTGTTGATGTTATTGTTGTTGTTGTTTCTCGAAAAACTATTATTGCTGTTTTCTGAAAGCTACTGCTGCTGTCCTCCTGAGATGATTGTTGTTGTTTCCTGAAAAATCATCGTTGCTGTCTTTAAAAATTACTTTCACCGTACCGAAAAGTACTGTTACTATTCCTAACCTATGCGCTGCCCCTATTTTTATGAGTTGTGCCTAATTCGATTGTTAACTGTTGCCGGTGCCTTAGTGCCCGATTGTGTGACTGAGTTGTTAATATTGTTGTTGTTGATGATGTTACTCTGTCGTTGGTTTTTAGTTGTTGGTGTCGCCTGAGTGGCGATTGTGGTTGCTGATGTCGCCTGAGTGGCAATTGTAGTTGTTGATGTCGCCTGAGTGGCAGTTGTAATTGTTGATGTCGCCTGAGTGGCAGAGTTGTTTGTGGATGTTGTTGTCGTGTTACTAAAATTATGAGACTTGTTGTACGACTGTTATGCACCCTGTGAATTTCGTCTTGATGCTGTGATGATTGATGTATTTTGTTATCCTTAAGGGTAGATGAGTGAGGTGAAATGCGAGCTAGTTTATCAGAGTAGCGCAGCGGAGTAGAGAGTGGGTCGAATTATTACTGCTTGAAGTTACCTGGCTGAACGAGTAGGAGGGACGGCCGCCCAAGCACTTACCGCCGGTAATCAGAGCAATAGTAATCAGCATGAATGATAGCACTAGTTGTCTAGGTGGCCTTAGTGGGAGCGTGTTGGCGTTGAAAGGTGGATTTCGAGGACGAAATTCCTTTAAGTGGGGGAGAGTTGTAACACCCCAAAAATAATAGATTAAATTATTTAATTAGTTAAAAGAAATTGGGTGGTAGAAATAATAATATAATTATTATTTATTACTTATTAAAATGAGTATAAGGTGTTTTAAATAAAATAAGGAGCAGTATTGTAATCGGATAAGGTGTTGTAATTAAATTGGGCTTAAGCTGCGGGGAAGCCCGCAATCCAAGCCCGACAACCTAAGCGCATATAAAAGCTGAGATTTTAAGGTTTTGGTTCATTTTGAGAAAAAGAAAGGAAAAATGCGAATAGAGAGAGTGGGAAGGGAAGGAGGGCGCGGCGCCCATGATGAGAGGAGGAGAGGTGAAGTGCGCCAATCTCAAGGAGAAAAAGGAGAAGGGTCGTGTTGCGGGTTCTTTGGAGCTTACGTATGGAGTTATCGTGTTCGTCATAATCTAAGGTAAGGGTGGGTCTCATCTTCTCTATAATTGGGAATTATGATGGGTTTTTATGTTTGGGTAAGGTTCTAAGTTAATTGTTAAATTGATTGTGTAATTAATTTCATGATTGTTGTGATAATATTTTGAATTGGGTGATTTATGGTGTCTTGGTGTCAAAAAAATTGATTATGTGACTATGTTTGCCTCTAGAATGTTTGATATGTTGACTCAATGAGAAAGTATGTGAATTATGATGAATAATTGATGTTTGTTGATATGTGTGATTGAGACATGAATTTAATTGGTGATTGGTGACAATGATTATTCATGAATTGGTGTTGAATTGGTGATTTGAACATAAGGTGTCTATGTCTCAATGTCATAATTGTTGCGGTCATTGGCGTGGCATGACGTGGCCTTAACCCGAATCGGGACGCCTTATATTTTGGAGTTTATGTTGGTATTCGCGTGGCATGACGTGGCCTTAAACCCGAATTGGGAGCGTGACAAGTTTCGGGGTCAAAAATTGATGTGTCGTGTTGTGTATTTTCTGAACACTGTTTCGTGTTTTCGTAAACTGGCACTGTTTGGTCGACTCAAAAAATTGGTGGCTGATTGCGTTAGAAAGTAGACTTAACGCCGGTCGTTTTGGCACTGGTTTCGTTTAAATCGGAGTTGTGTAGCTCAAGTTATAAGTCTCCAAAGTCGGGTCACAAAATTCTGTCCGAATTGGTACCTCTCTGTAGTAATTTGAAAAACTGTACCAGTTGGATACTTATTTTGAAAAATGAAAATCACAGGCTGAAACTACACTCAAAGAACTTTCCAATGAGTGGTCTTTTGTTGAAATCCGTTATCGTTTACTATTTTAATTAATTCGCCGAAGTAGGCGCACTGCTGCAGGAAAAATCTGCACAGTTGCTGTGTGTTGCTTGCTGTGTTGCTGTTCTGCTGCAGTGTTGCTGGCAGAACAGTGACAAATGTGTTTTTCGTCAAAGACTCGATTTTCTAACCACTTTTTCCCTAGCCAAATTTTGTATTGACCGAGCAACTTTTTATTGTGAACGTTTTGGCTCGAGCGGATTTTCTGTAGCACTCACCATTTGGGAGATGTCCGCAAGTTTTGGTTTATGTGTGTGTTGCACAGTGACAGTGTTGCTGCCACTGTGCAGTGTTGCTGTCAAGACTGTTAAAAAATGGTCTTTTGTGGAAAACTCGATTTTCTGAGCACTTTTTCCCTAGCCAAATTTTGTATTGACCGAGCAACTTTTTATTGTGAACGTTTTGGCTAGAGCGATTTCATTTTATCCCGTGTCGTTTGTGAGTTGTCCCGGTGATGTCTAGGTGCGTCTAGGTGTGTCTAGGTGTGTCTAGGTGCGTCTAGGTGTGTCTAGGTGTGTTTAGGTGTGTTGCCTGGGCACAGGGCTCCGGAGCCCTGTGCAACATTTTTCCTCTGTTTAGCGTGCTGTTTTGGTCCCTATGTGCTGTTGTGGTCTAAAATGACTGTTTTGCCCCTAGTGGCCAAAGTTGATGGTAATGATGTGTAAATGACGAGGATGCCCTTGGTGGCTAGTCAAATGACTGTTTTGCCCCTAGTGGCCAAAGTTGATGGTAATGATGTGTAAATGACGAGGATGCCCTTGGTGGCTAGTCAAATGACGTTTTTGCCCTCAGTGGCTATGATTTGAGTTGATTGATATTTATGTGTAAGTGACGATGAAAACCCAGTGACGTTTGAGGCCCGAAGGGCTAAGTGATGTTAAGGTCTAAATGGCCAGTGACGTTGTGTGCTGATTGTGAATTTGACAGGTGCTGTGCTCTTGCGAGCAAAAACCGGTAAGTGACGGGTCACATAGTTGACTATGATTTGAGTAATTGTGTGTTTGTGTGTTGTGAGTGGTGCATGTCATAGTGTCTCATGCCCATATGCATAAACCCAGTGACGTTTTGGGGCCTGAGTGGCTAAGTGACGATGAGGCCTTAAGGGCTAAGCGACGTTTGTGAAAAGGTACCTCATGCATATGCCCGCGAGTGGGTTGCATTTCATACTCCTGCATGACATTGTGACGACTCGTTGTGCCGAGTAACTTGATGATGTAATTGACTGTTTTACCATTGATGATGTAATTGACTGTTTTACCCTTGATGATGTAATTGACTGTTTTACCCTTGATGATGAAATCGACTGCTTATCCTTGATGATTGACTTGATGTTCGTGATGTGGTTGATATAGTGTCTTGGCTCTAGCATAGTGCTTATCATACGCTTTATTATATTGTTAGATGAACTCACCCCTTCTGTTTGAATGTTACCCCTATGCGGTAACGTGCAGGTGATCCTTGAGTGAAGGCTTAGGTACCTTCACTAGCTGAGTCGGGTCGTCTGCTCTGATATGTAACACTAGGGAGGGGAATGAATGTTGTTTAAGTCATTTATGACTATTGTGGTTATTGGATTTTAGTATTGCAAGCCTGTCATAGTTGTAATGCCTTTTATGATTAAACTGTTGAATTTTCGATGTGAAGTTGTATTTTAACTGATAATGACGCTTTGAAGTTATTATAAGACTGTTTTTGAAAAGCGAGTTATTTGAAGTGTGACGTTTTAGCGAAGTAAGTGTGACATCCCTTGTGGTGTAAATAAATTTTGAAAACTCTGATATTTTTATTAAACAAATTACCGGGTAGAAAAGGGGTGTTACATTCCCTTGCTTGTGTCGTTGGTTCTGGTGCCCCAAGCGCCCAGAACTTGTTGTTATATCATATGTTGTGGGTTGGACCTTGCTCCTGAGCACTTTGTGTACTGTTGTGACATTTTGGTGGGTGCCCTGTCCCTGGGCGCCAAATCCTGCCCTGTGTTGCCAATTCTGTTCCCTGCGCCAGTTTTCTGTGGGCGCCAGGATCCCTGCTGCGCCAGTTTTTGGTGCTCCTGCGCCAGTTTTTGTGCTGCTGCGCCAGTTTCTGTGTCTGGGCGCCAGGATCCCTGCTGCGCCAGTTTTTGGTGCTCCTGCGCCAGTTTTGTGTTGCTTGTTGCTGTTTCTGTCTAGGCTGCGCCAGTTTTCCTGCGCCAGTTTTCCTGCGCCAGATTTGTGTGCTGTTGTTCCCTGCTAGGCGCTCAGCGCCTGGGAGCCATTTTCAGCATGTGTCTCAATTTTGTTTCTAATTTGTTTTTGACGTATCTTTTGACTCGGGTGTCCGTTTTAAGTGCTTCAAAGTGCGTTTCGAAGCTTGTTCAGTCCTCTATCTGTATGTGCTACTGTAATGTGGAAAATGATTAATTTGGCTGAAAGTTTCTGGACACTTGTATGTTGCCAATGATGTGGTAAAGTGACGGTGGGTCTACGGACCAAAAACTTTGTTGATGATTTTAGGCTGCGGTCTTGACGTTGTGATTGATAATGATGATGTGTGTGACTTGGGGTTGTGAAAAATTTTGCTTGTTGATTGTTCATGGAGTCACATGCATACATTAGGCTGCGGTCTTGACGATGCATTTTTAGGCTGCGGTCTTGACGTTATTTTTCGGCTGCGGTCGCGACGTGCCCAATTGGCTAATGAGAAGTGATGATGGTACCACATGCATTCTGCACCTCATACATGCATGCTCATCATTAATAATTTTGTTGGTGTGTGATATGACTGCGTGACAATACATGTATATAAACTGTGAGTAGTTTTATATTTATATTGTGGATGTTGATATATATATATATGTTTATACGCTGTGGATGTTCCTGTGTATAAATTGTGGAAGTGGTATGTGTATAATATACAAGTATATGTATAAGCAAGTTGTTGAATGTAATATATATATATATATATATATATATATATATATATATATATATACATATATATATATATATATATATATATATATATATAAGTTACTGAATGTCATTTTATATATATGTACAAGTTGCTGAGTGTTGTTATATATATGTATAAGTTTCTGTATGTTGTTATAAGTATAATGTATGTTTATATACATATAAATATATATGCTGCTGAAGTTGGTATGTGCATGAAAATATATATATTGTTGAAGCTATTATATGTGCATATACATAAATAAATATATAAACTGTTGAGAGTCGTATATATATATATATATATATATATATATACTATGAAAGTTGCTATACATATATATATAATTAAAAATATAAAAATGTTGCTGTGATGGGTGTAGTTCTATATTCTAGCATATTGCTTATTATAAGCCTTATTATGCGGTTTAGACTCACCCCTTTGCTGTTATTACTACAGGTAACCATGAGTGAAGACTGTTATTCTTCATTCCTGAGTCGGTCCATATGCTCTGATACATAACACTCAGGGGATGAGGCGCTAGTCTTTTTTGTCTTCGTTTATTTGTCTTGTCGAATAATTTTTATCGAGATTGTTATGTTATTGTTGAGACGGTAATATGTTTTATAAGATATTATTTTCATTCCGCTACGAGACGTTGAAAGTTCCCGTTATGTGAACTGAAACAATAATATATCTTTGAGGATTCCATCCCATTACTGTGTGTTGCGTAATTGTATTAATTTTTAAGAGAACCTTGTTACTATAATGTTGCTGTTTTGTGCGAAGAAAATGTAGCATCCCTTTGGATGTGTTGAAAAATAATTCTTGAACATTGATAATTTTTATTTAAATACCGGGTAGAAATGGGGTGTTACATTAGTGGACCTTACAGTAGCATACACAGACAGTAAACCCTAAACCCTAAAAAGGCGCCTTTTTATTGTAACAGCCCAGGTCCAACGCATTGGCCACCCCAGCACTGTTACATCACGGTCTTTTCTACCCCCCTTGTAGAATTTTTGCCTTTCGTGGGAATCGAACCTTGCACCTGAGGCATAAGTGCAAGTTAAACACACCTCCCACTACCAATTGACTCAATTGGTAGTGGGAGGTGTGTTTAACTTGCACTTATGCCTCAGGTGCAAGGTTCGATTCCCACGGAAGGCAAAAATTCTACAAGGGGGTAGAAAAGACCGTGATGTAACAGTGCTGGGGTGGCCAATGTGTTGGACCTGGGCTGTTACAATAAAAAGGCGCCTTTTTATTGTAACAGCCCAGGTCCAACGCGTTGGCCACCCTAGCACTATTACATCACGGTCTTCTCTACCCCCCTTGTAGAATTTTTGCCTTCCGTGGGAATCGAACCTTGCACCTGAGGCATAAGTGCAAGTTAAACACACCTCCCACTACCAATTGAGCGCGCGCTCAATTGGTAGTGGGAGGTGTGTTTAACTTGCACTTATGCCTCAGGTGCAAGGTTCGATTCCCACGGAAGGCAAAAATTCTACAAGGGGGGTAGAGAAGACCGTGATGTAATAGTGCTGGGGTGGCCAATGCGTTGGACCTGGGCTGTTACAGGGTAGTCCGATAAGCCCATAGCACGAAAGAGAGTTCTTCTGCCCACTTGCCTTATTTTCAGCCCGCGCAGGATCACTCGGTTGGCGGCCTCTGCTTGTCCGTTGGTCTGTGGGTGCTCGACCGATGTAAAGCGCTGCTTGATTCCCAGCTCTGACATGTACTCTTGGAAGTTTTTCTCCGTGAACTAGGTGCCGTTGTCCGAGACCACGACCTCAGGGACTCCGAATCGAACTAGTATATTCTTCTTGAAGAACTTCAAGCAGTTTCTGGAGGTGATGGTTGCTGACGGCTCGGCTTCCACCCACTTGGTGAAGTAGTCCACTGCCACGATTAAGTACTTCAGCTGTCTTGGGGCTACTGAGAACGGGCCCAAAAGGTCGATTCCCCACCATGCGAATGGCCATGGAGCGGTCATTGAGTTAAGTTCGACCGGAGGGGCGATGTGCACATATGCGTGCCTCTGGAACTTATCACATCTTTTGACTAGCTCGCTTGCATCGCCCTCCATCGTGGGCCAATAGTATCCAGCTCTAAGTGCCTTCTTAGCTAGTGCTCATTCCCCCAGGTGATTTCCACATAGTCCTTCGTGGATCTCTCTCAACACGTAATCGGCCTCATGTGGCGTCAGACACTTTAGTAATGGTGTCGAGAATCCTCTGCGAAACAACTTGCCTTCAATTTCTGAGTAGGACGATGCCTGCCTACGCGTGAGAGCCGACTTCTTTGGGTCGTCCTGCTCCTCCCCCAGCACGATGTACTTTAGGATGGGATCGATCCAAGTCTCGCCCTGATCGATCGTGCAGACATTTGTGATTGGGATTGTTTCTAATCGGACACTGGGTTGAGGGAGTATTTTATGGATTACGCTCCTGTGGTTCCCTGGGGTCTTTGTGCTCGCCAGTTTCGAGAGCACTCCGCCCTTGCATTTTCTGATTTAGGGATGTGTCGGACCTCTGCGCTTTCGAACTGTTCGAGCAGTTCTCGTACCTTAGCGAGGTACCTCTGCAAAACTTCATCTTTGGCATCATATGCTTCTCCAATCTGGGATACTACTAGCAGAGAGTCAGAGCGAAGCTCGACCCGTTGTGCTTTGAATTCTCTAGTGAGCATAAGTCCTGCGATGCACGCTTCGTACTCTGCCTAGTTATTTGAGGTGGAAAAGGAAAATGTTAACGAGACCTCTACCGTCGTCCCTTCTAGGCTCTCTAGAATCAAACCAGCTCCGCTCCCTTTACTGTTTGAGGAGCCGTCCACATACAGCGTCCAGGTTGGCTCAGGCCCTTCTTCCTGGATCGGGGTCATCTCTGCTATGAAGTCTGCCAGGATTTGTGCTTTTGTGGTCGTTCTTGTTTCATATCTGACGCCGAACTCTGAGAGCTCCACTGCCCACTTAATCATTCTTCCTGCTAGGTCAGGTCGATGCAAGATCTGTCGAATGGGCTGGTCCGTTCTGAGGACGATTTGGTGAGCCACGAAATACGATCTCAGCCTTCGGGCCGCCACGATCAGTGCCAGGGCTAGCTTCTCGATCCTTTGGTACCTGAGTTCTGTTCCCTAGAGTGCTTTGCTCACAAAATAGTTATTTAGTATTTAGTTAATTAAATAGTTATTTAGTATTTAGTTAATTAACACCCCGAAATTAATTAAATAGTTATTTAGTATTTAGTTAATTAATTAAATAGGAGTTGGTGATAGAAATAATAATAATAATAATAATAATAATAATAATAATAATAATAATAATAATAAAAATATTGGGTGGTTTTAATTATTTAGAGGGTGGTGATATTTAATTATTCAAATGGGCTCAAGTGGATGGAGGCCCGTGATCCAGGCCCAGGGTTGGCTTAGGCGTATGTGACTAGGGGTTGGGGAGAGGCGCCTCACTTGAGAAAAAGAGAGAAGGGGCGTGAAAAGAAAAGAGAAGAAAACGTGAAAGAGAGAAAAAGAAAAGAAAACGCAAAGGAGAGAAAGAAAGAGAAGAAAAATAGCGCAAGGGAGAGGAGAGGAGAAGAGAGAGGCGCAAACCCCAAGGAGGAGGAGAGGAGCTCAGTTGCTGTGGTTACTCGGTGTGCACGTGGAGGGGTCCCCGTCTTCGGTGAAACTAAGGTAAGGGTGGGTCTTGCCTTATAATAGGGAACATAATGGGATGTATGTAAGGGTTAGGTCCTATGTCCTGTTTAAATTGACTTTTTATGTTGTTTATGATATATGAGTATGTTGTTGTTCAATTGTTGCTCATTGTGATGATATGCGAATTGTTGCTCTGTATGATGAATTTCGAATTGCGTACTAAGTGCTCGAATAAATGTATAAATGATGATGTTGGGCTGAATTCATTGAGTTTGGAGTAATTTTGTGGTGTTTGAAATAGTTGATGATGATTGAGCACTTGGTACTCATGTGTTGTTGTTGGTGAATTTGATGTTTTGGGTGTTATAGGCGCATAAGGCGCCATTGTGGTATTTTTAGTGTTGCTGGAAATTGTTGTCTAGGTGCGGAATTAGGCGCCCTTGAGTGGGGTGCCCTGCGCCAAGTTTTGACGTTGTTGGAATATTGACCACGGAAGTAGGCGCCCTTGTGCTAGGCGCCCCGTGCCAAATTATTGTGTTTTGGCTAAGTGTATTTTGTGTTGTGTTTGTGTGCCATGTGCTAAGTGCATCTTATGTTGTGTTTGTGTGCCAAGTGCCAAGTCAGTGTGTGTTGGTGATGCTTTGGTGTGGGTGTGTGCATAGGCGCCTAGGGTGCCATGGTGATGGTGATGATGGTTGTCCATATGGTTTTGGTGATTTCAAATAAAATTGATTTTTGGGGTGAGTGGGGATTTTAGATGGTGGAAAAGAAATATAATTTTGATGTTTTAAAATTGAGAAAAATTGATGTTTGGGCTGAATTTGTGTAAAAATCTGGTTCTGGCAGTGTGCTGGGCGCCAAGGGCGCTGTGTGTGTGGCTGGGCAAGTGTGGCGCGCGCCTGGGCGCTGGGCGCCTGCTGTGCGTGTGTGTGTTGCACGCCTGGGCGCTGGGCGCCTGCTTGCGTGCGTGTGTGTGTGGCGCGCGCCTGGGCGCTGGGCGCCTGTTGTGCGCGCGGGCGTGCGTGTGTTGCGCGCTGGGCGCCAGTGCGTGTGTTGCCTGGGCGCTGGGCGCCTAAGGCGCCAGTTTCCAGCAGTGTTGCCTAATTTTTCCTAAATTTGTTTTTAACGTAACTTTTGACTCGGGTGTCCGTTTTAGGTGTTTCAAAGTGCGTTACGACGCTTATTTAATTGTCTATCTGTTTGTCCCGGCCAAAACCAAAACTTAATATTTTTCCCCGGTCGTTTTCTGAAAGTCCCAAGTGACTGTGTACTAGTTGTTGTTTGGATTGGAAATCGCTACTGTTCCTTTTAAATAAAATGTTGGTGTTCTTCATGAGACTAAGGGACTGATCCTTGTATTTTGAAATGGTGTTGTCACGGTGAAAGTAGTGTTCTGTGTAACAGTGTGGTATGCAAATAAATATATATATATGGTGTATATTATTATTGGTGAATGGGGTCTGTGATTCTCTTTTGGGTGTTGGTGAATAAACAAACTGTTGGTGAATATGCTGTGGCATACTTTTATTTGGTGGTTCTGGTGTGTGATGCATTGTCATGGTGTCGCATAATCATATGCATGATTTTGGTGAATAGGCTTCGGCCTCGGGCTTCGGCCTTATTATAAATTTTGGTGAATGCCCTCAAGGCTCATTTTTGGTGAATGGATCCACATGCATATGCCCAGTGGAGTTTTGGGTTGCATCTCATACATTAAACATACAGTTGACGAATGTTTTGGTGATTATTTATTTGGTGATTATTGGTGACTACTTTTATTTGGTGATTGTTTGGTGAATATTTAGTTGGTGATGAATTGGTGATTAATTTCGATTGACTGAACTGGTGATTAAAGTGAATATTGCTGTGTTGATGTAGTCCTGTATCTGTACATACTACTCCTTATGTACTTTATTATAGGGTTTGAGACTCACCCCCTTTTTGTTGATTTTTACCTTACAGGTAACCGTACTTGAAGGCCTTGACCTTCATTCCTTTGAGTTCGAGTCGCTCTGATACGTAGCACCTGGGGGGCGTCTTATTAGATAGTGATTTTGTCTTGTACGACTTGTTGGATTTTATTTTAACGTTGTAACCGTATTTTTGAGTGATGGCCCGCCCATGATGCCACGTAATGATTTTTAATTTAAGTTAATCAAATGATGTGTTTTTGAAGTAAATGTAGCATTCCGTTTCAAAAAAATATTTTGTGCACTCTGATAATTGTTATAAATGAAAGGGGTAGAAACGGGTGTTACAAAGTGGTATCAGAGCAGTTCGGTCTGTCCGGCCGGTAGTCGAGTCGTCGTGTTGAGTAACATTGAGTTTGTTACTCGTTTCTGAATTCTGTTTTCTGTTGCAGTGCTAGAATGGCCAGACGGGACGATGCTGCACTTGCTGCTGCCTTGCAGGCTATAGCCGGGGTGATGGGTAATATACCCGGTGTTGTTAATGACGGGACGCGCAATTTGGCTACATTCCAGAGAGAGAACCCACCCACCTTTAAGGGTCGGTACAACCCGGATGGAGCGTTGTCATGGTTGAAAGAGATAGAGCGGGTCTTTCGTGTCATGGAGTGTACTCCAGCTCAGAAAGTGAAGTTTGGGACTCATATGTTAACGGAGGAAGCTGAAGACTGGTGGATGGGAATGTTGCGAAGGTTGAGAGATACTGGTGAGGAAGTGACTTGGGAGGTTTTCACAAGAGAGTTCAAGAGGAAGTACTACCCTGAGGATGTGCGAGCCAAGAAAGAAGTGGAGTTTTTAGAGCTGAAGCAGGGAGACAAGACTGTGGCTGATTATGCCGCCAAGTTTGAGGAGCTGGCCCAATTTTGTCCTTATTATGCTAACGATGCCAATTCTGAATTTTCAAAATGTGTCAAGTTCGAGAGTGGTCTACGTCCTGATATAAAGAAAGCAATTGGATATCAAGAGGTTCGGGTCTTCGCTAGATTGGTTGATAAGTGTAGGATCTATGAGGAAGACAGTTCTGCTGCTTACAAGGCTGTGAAGGAGAAGAGAAATTCTCAGTTTAGGGGGAAGCCCTATGAGGTTTCAGGTGGTAAGGGCAAGGGAGAGGAGAGTTCGGGCAGGAAGCCAAGTGGGGGAGACACTACTGCGGGCATTGTGTGTCACAAGTGTGGAAAGCCGGGACATAAGAGTCCCGATTGCATGACCTTCAAGTGTTTCAAGTGTGGCAAGGAAGGCCACGTAGCTGCTAAGTGCGAGAAGAGAGACGTTGTTTGCTACAACTGTGGGGAGATGGGACATATTAGTACTAAGTGTTCCAAGCCGAAGAAAGAGAAGTCTAGTGGGAGGGTGTTTGCCTTGGTGGGCACTGAGTCTACTGAAGAATGATGATCATTTCGGAGGTATGTGTTTCGTTAGAGTTTTCCGCTAAATCTATTGTCGATACCGATGCCGCTCATTGTTTTAATACTGCTGAATGTTGTGAATGCTTAAGTCTAGTGTTGTCTTCTCTGATTGGTCTTATGTTGTCTGGTGTGTTCTTTGTGTTCCTTGTCGATCTTCGACAGAGACCTTGTTGCGAGTTTTGTTGTTTGTCGTTGGGAGGATTAATTGTAATCGTGGGTACGGACTAGTTAGAGCATAACCGTGAGGATGTCAATTGTCGTAGCCAGCCGGTGAGTTAGGGAGATGTTGATGCGAATTTTCGAGGACGAAAATAATCTAAGTGGGGGAGAGTTGTAACACCCCGAAATTAATTAAATAGTTATTTAGTATTTAGTTAATTAATTAAATAGGAGTTGGTGATAGAAATAATAATAATAATAATAATAATAATAATAATAATAATAATAATAATAATAATAATAATATTGGGTGGTTTTAATTATTTAGAGGGTGGTGATATTTAATTATTCAAATGGGCTCAAGTGGATGGAGGCCCGTGATCCAGGCCCAGGGTTGACTTAGGCGTATGTGACTAGGGGTTGGGGAGAGGCGCCTCACTTAAGAAAAAGAGAGAAGGGGCGTGAAAAGAAAAGAGAAGAAAACGTGAAAGAGAGAAAAAGAAAAGAAAACGCAAAGGAGAGAAAGAAAGAGAAGAAAAATAGCGCAAGGGAGAGGAGAGGAGAAGAGAGAGGCGCAAACCCCAAGGAGGAGGAGAGGAGCTCAGTTTCTGTGGTTACTCGGTGTGCACGTGGAGGGGTCCCTGTCTTCGGTGAAACTAAGGTAAGGGTGGGTCTTGCCTTATAATAGGGAACATAATGGGATGTATGTAGGGGTTAGGTCCTATGTCCTGTTTAAATTGACTTTTTATGTTGTTTATGATATATGAGTATGTTGTTGTTCAATTGTTGCTCATTGTGATGATATGCGAATTGTTGCTCTGTATGATGAATTTCGAATTGCGTACTAAGTGCTCGAATAAATGTATAAATGATGATGTTGGGCTGAATTCATTGAGTTTGGAGTAATTTTGTGGTGTTTGAAATAGTTGATGATGATTGAGCACTTGGTACTCATGTGTTGTTGTTGGTGAATTTGATGTTTTGGGTGTTATAGGCGCATAAGGCGCCATTGTGGTATTTTTAGTGTTGCTGGAAATTGTTGTCTAGGTGCGGAATTAGGCGCCCTTGAGTGGGGTGCCCTGCGCCAAGTTTTGACGTTGTTGGAATATTGACCACGGAAGTAGGCGCCCTTGTGCTAGGCGCCCCGTGCCAAATTATTGTGTTTTGGCTAAGTGTATTTTGTGTTGTGTTTGTGTGCCATGTGCTAAGTGCATCTTATGTTGTGTTTGTGTGCCAAGTGCCAAGTCAGTGTGTGTTGGTGATGCTTTGGTGTGGGTGTGTGCATAGGCGCCTAGGGTGCCATGGTGATGGTGATGATGGTTGTCCATATGGTTTTGGTGATTTCAAATAAAATTGATTTTTGGGGTGAGTGGGGATTTTAGATGGTGGAAAAGAAATATAATTTTGATGTTTTAAAATTGAGAAAAATTGATGTTTGGGCTGAATTTGTGTAAAAATCTGTACATACTACTCCTTATGTACTTTATTATAGGGTTTGAGACTCACCCCCTTTTTGTTGATTTTTACCTTACAGGTAACCGTACTTGAAGGCCTTAACCTTCATTCCTTTGAGTTCGAGTCGCTCTGATACGTAGCACCTGGGGGCGTCTTATTAGATAGTGATTTTGTCTTGTACGACTTGTTGGATTTTATTTTAACGTTGTAACCGTATTTTTGAGTGATGGCCCCCCCATGATGCCACGTAATGATTTTTAATTTAAGTTAATCAAATGATGTGTTTTTGAAGTAAATGTAGCATTCCGTTTCAAAAAAATATTTTGTGCACTCTGATAATTGTTATAAATGAAAGGGGTAGAAACGGGTGTTACACGGGGCGCCGCATGGTCTGCCTCACGGAGGCATGTCAGTCAGGGTGGGGATGTTCTCTCTCCCACTGTGGTCGCCAATGAACCAGACTCTTCGCTGAGCGATCGGCCCCTTTGATGCAGTATGTCTTTGCTGATGCAGATCTGGAGACTCGGGCGGGATGTTGAAGTCGATCCTGTGTGAAGGCTGATCGCGTCCAGAGCTCCCGCGGGTGTACCGGCGATGGCACTCCAACGCCCAAGTCAGTGGGGTGATATTCGAGTATAGTAACAGAGTGTGTAAAAAAACGTACCTGTCAGGTGATGTCATGGGCTCTTTATATAGCGCCAGGGTGTCGTAGGCGACCGTCGGATCCTGCGAGGATTCCTCCCTGTCGTTGATCTTCCCATCGTGGGCATTAGATGGCGCCGGGTCGCTATTGGGCCGCTCGCACCGGCTCAACATTCTTTACGGCTTGCGACTCGATCCATATCGACGTGTGACGTTGGCTGATTATTGGGCCGCTCGACCCGGCCCCATATTCTTCAAATCATGGGCTGCGGCCCAAGTCCAGAACAAAAAGCATATAGAGTGTACAATCTTAGGACTAAGGATGTTGAAGAAAGCATGCATGTTATGTTTTTTGAAACTAACAGTTCAACAAATAGAAATGAAGATAATGAGATAGATGCAGATAAGACAGATGAGAAGGGTGACATACCCATGAGAAGAAAGAATCTGAGTATGTACTTGACCCTTCTCAAAATCCAAAAAGTCCCCAAAATCAAGCAACTCAAGCCTCTGAGCTACCAAGAAGTTGGAGATTGGTGACTAACCATCCTCAAGAGCAGATAATTGGATAAACTTCTGAACCAGTTAGAACCAGAAGTTCATTCAGAAGAGAAGCTTCTCACAGTGCTCTCTCTGACTTCAGCAATAGAGCCAAAAAATATAAATGAAGCAATTGTTGATGAATCATGGGTAGAAGCTATGCAAGAGGAGCTTGCTCAGTTTTAGAAGAATGAGGTATGGAACTTGGTTCCATCTCCAAAACACCAATCTGTTATTGGCACAAAATGGGTCTTTAGAAACAAAATGGATGAGAATGGTAAGGTTATCAAAAACAAGGCAAGGCTAGTTGCTCAAGGCTACAATCAACAGGAAGGTATTGACAATGATGAAACATTTGCTCCTGTGGCAAGGTTAGAAGCCATTAGAATACTTCTTGCTTATGCTGCTCATAAAGATTTCAAACTCTTTCAAATGGATGTTAAAAGTGCTTTTCTAAATGGATTTCAACCTCCTGGATTCATTGATCAGAAATATCCTAACCATGTTTTCAAACTAACTAAAGCTCTCTATGGTCTTAAACAAGCTCCTAGAGCATGGTATGAGAGGCTTAGTACCTTCTTGATCCAAAATGGTTTTTCTAGAGGAAAATTTGATGTCACTCTTTTTAGAAAAACCCTCTAAGATGAATTATTAATTGTTCAAATATATGTTGATGACATCATCTTTGGTGCTACAAATGAAAAGGTTTGCAATGACTTTGGAAAACTGATGAAAAGTGAGTGTGAAATGAGTCTCATGGGTTAACTAAGGTATTTCCTTGGTTTGCAAATTACGCAACTTAAGAAGGGTATTTTCATTTCTCAAGAGAGGTATATCAGAGACTTTCTTAAGAAGTATAAAATGAGTGATGCCAAACTTATGGCCACTCCAATGCATCCTTCTTCAAGCATTGAGAAATATGAGAAGGGTAAGCATGTTTCTGAAAAGGAGTATAGAGGCATGATAGGTTCCCTATTATACCTCACTACAAGCAGACCAGACATAGTCTTCTCTGTAGGACTATGTGCTAGATTCCAAACTGCTCCTAAAGAGTCTAACCTTACTACTATCAAAAGGATTTTTAGGTATCTTGTTGGAACACCTAACCTTGGTCTTTGGTACAAAAAGAAAACACATTTTGAGCTTATAGGGTACTGTGTTGCTAAATATGCTGGAGACAAAATGGAAAGAAAAAGCAGAAGTGGTTTGTGTCAACTACTTGGGGAGTCACTCATCTCATGGTCAAGCAGAAAACAAAGTACAATTTCCCTTTCAACAATAGAAGCTGAGTATGTCTCTGCTGCTGGCTGTTGCTCTCAAATCCTATGGATCAAAACTACTCAGGTATTCCAATATTTTTTGACAATACAAGTGCTATTGATTTGTCTAAAATCACATTCAGCACTCTAGATCAAAGCACATTGATATCAAACATCACTAGCAGTATACCCGTGCATACGCGCGGGCACTATCTTACTTGTGACAATATTGCATTCTCTTCAAAACATGACAATATGACATTAATAGTTAGTAATAATGTTTAACCAATCAATTAGCATCACAACATACTTAGCAGTTAGCACCAGTACTATAGTAAGTATTTGCCAAACTAATCAATTAGCATCTAGTTAGCCAATCATAGATCTTATTGGTTCGTAAAGCACTATAACTTATATATGTGTGTTACTTATTATTTAGAGGGCAGGGGAATATCTCTTTCAAATCATCTAATACTATACTTGTGCATCCGCACGGGTTTCAGCACATTTATTTGTTAATTTTTGTTTCAACTAAACAATATCTCTTTTAAATCAACTTGCAAAATTAACATTCACATCAACTTTAATCACTCCCTGAGATCATATATTTTAGGCTAAATTATAGTTTTGGTCCCCCTTATTTTCAAAAATTCAGACATTTGGTCCCCCTATTTTAAAACTCAGACATTTGGTCCCCCAATTTTAAAAAATCAAATACATTTAGTCAAAGAGGGACCAAATGTCTTTGATTTTTTAAAATTGGGGGACCAAATGTCTTTGAGTTTTTAAAATTGAGGGACCAAGTGTCTTTGATTATTAGCCATAAAAAACTGAAAATTCCTCTTGGGACTAAATGTCTTTGATTTTTTAAAATAGGGGGACCAAATGTATGAGTTTTAAAATAGGGGGACCAAATGTCTGAATTTTTGAAAATAGGGGGACCAAAACTATAATTTAGCCTATATTTTATTTACAAAGCTGAAACACAGTATATGAACCCATAAGAACAAAAAATTCCACATTTCACAAAATAGAATAAGGCAAAAAGAATCTTGATGCATAAATCATTTGAAGTTATATCAATGTTGTGACGCAACAAAAACAGAATTAGCCAACAAAATTCATCCTCACAATCAATTATGAGTACAACATGGTTGAAAAAAAATGCAACTGAATGCTTATCCTCCTTCGTGTTGAGCCCCCTTTGGTAATTCATGCAACCAAAATAATGCTGTGCAGAATAATGAACATGGTATAGCAAATACAAAAGTAATCAAGCTCAACAATATAAACCTGCAACATTAAAACCATTATAAGTGAAAAAAATTAAAAAACGTACTACATGAATAAATATGGTTGTGTTCTGATAGAGTTGCACCATTAAGGTTCAGTCAGTCTGCAAACTAAATTGTTGCTTCCCCGTAGAACCATTAGGTCTTGCGCTTGTAGTATAAGACTAAAAAGTAACCATAAAAAAAAATTCTCAGCTTTTTACAAACTCCACTATAATCTTATGAACTACCACATTTACCAAAATTAAGGTCATCCAGATTTGGGGAAAATAGTTCATACTATATGTTATGGATTGGGCCTCAATGGCCAATCCACCAAAAAGGCCCAACACCAAAGGGTCCAATTCATCCAAGGGTGGAGATTGCAGACCTAGATCCAACAGCCCTCCTCCTTCCTAGATACCTATAAATAAGCATTGAATGCTCTCATTAATGGTATTCATCTCTCACTTACTCTCACTTGTAATTGACTCACTCACTGACTTGAGCGTCGGAGTGTCATTGCAGGTACCACCCCACCTCGGACCGGAGCACCAACTCGGACAACCAAGGATACACGTACCAACTATCTCGGACCGGACTACCTATCCCGGGTCGGATACGTAGCAGGAGATACGGTACCGAACATTGGCGACCACAGTGGGAGAGCCTTATACTCTAGTCTTTCCCCCAACCTCCTTGATCATAGATGGCTCCGGAATTACGACGGAGAAACGTCTCCAGCGTCGTGGTCAGACCCGACCAGCAACAGGAAACCCCGGAGGGGTTAGCAATTACTCTTCCTCGCAGCTCGGCCCATGGCCGGAACTCATCCATGGCAGTGGTCCCTATCAGCTCTGCTAGAAACCAGTTCCCACCTCCAGCCCCGACTATCCCGGTACCGATCGATGCTGTCCAACAGCTCATCCAACTGCTGACAAGGCAGGCCGAGGATGACGAAAGGAGCCAGCGTTACTCCCAGCTGGAGGCCGAGATGGCCGAAGTCCGGGCCAGAAATATCCCGGATCGTTCCTCCCCTCAAACTTACTCCCCTAGCAGAAGGACCTCCAGTAAGAGACGTCACCGGTCCCCTGCTTGGAGGAGACACCACCATCGTTCACCACCACGCAGAAGAGGGAGGCAAGAATCTGGAACTCCCCCAACCGAGACTTATGACGAGACTTACTACCCTGGGGACTCAACTCACCAGAGCTCGTCATTAGCATCTTCGTCCCCAAGACGACGTTCTATAAGCCGGGGAAGTCCCCCGAGGCCTGAACGTCGGCGCCCTCCATCTCCCAGATCCCCCGTCCGACGCCCTACCAGGAGGCCTCCTCCGAGGGAGAGGTCCGCAACTAGGAAGGGACCCTTTACAGCGGAAATCGACTATTTCCCGGTACCCAGACACTTAGAGAAGCCCCCGGAGGGCTTAAAGATGCATGACGGGACGGGCGATCCCGACCGACATCTGGATTACTTCGACACAATGATGCAGTACCGGAATGTTCCGGAAGAGATCAAATGCCGAATCTTCCCCCTCACCCTCGAGAAACTGGCCCTGGACTGGTTCAGAGCCCTCAAACCAAATTCGATATCATCCTGGGACCAACTTGCAAAGCTATTCTCGGCCCAGTTCGCCCACTCCAAGATGAAACCCAAATCTCGGAAAGTCTTACAAGCCATCCGCCAAGGAGAGAACGAGTCTCTTCGAGACTACATTGAAAGATTTAACAAAGAGGCGGCTCAGGTCCGGAACTTAGACGATTCATTTCGACTATTCTTCATGGAAGCCGGTCTGAGGGAAGGAAGTCTGTTTCAGATCGATGTCGGAATCAACCAAACTGAGTCGCTTGCCGAGTTCCTCCAGCGATCTCAAAAATACATTGACCATGAAGAAGGCGCTGTCGCGAGAAAGACAGATGCCGACCCCGGAACGAGCAAGCCTCGGTATGAAAAGGAGGCTCCGGCGCGACAGGCAGCAGAGACCCGTTATGAAAGGGAACCCCGGAACGACAATAGGCTCCGACCTCGGAATCGACACCAACAGTATTCCGATCTGAATGAAACAAGGGCCAGGATTCTGGCGGAATGCATGAACGCTGAGTTCAAAGAAGTCAAGTTCCCTGACCCGCTCCCACACAGGCCGGGACAGAGATCCAACAAATACTGCCGGTATCACCGGAGCAAAGGGCACGATACCAATCGGTGCAATGCTTTGAAAGATGACATCGAAGACCTGATCAAGAAAGGGAAGTTAAGCCAGTACGTGGCTAAAG
Source organism: Astragalus membranaceus (assembly GCA_039519185.1). NCBI lineage: Eukaryota > Viridiplantae > Streptophyta > Magnoliopsida > Fabales > Fabaceae > Astragalus > Astragalus membranaceus. The sequence continues at coordinate 83,087,176 of CM076846.1, read as the reverse complement.
CACCCAGGCACGAGGGCGAGGTTAAGGAAGAAGAAGCTGATCCGAAACGAAAGGGTAAGGCCCCACAGAAAAGAGAAGAGAGCTCAGAGGACGAGCGCGACTATCGGAAATCAAAGGGCCGACCTGTGATGATGATGATATCTGGAGGCTATCCCGACGAGGCATCGGGCAAAACCATGAAAAGAAAATGGAAGGAAGTCATGTGTGCTGCTTCCACCTCTGCAATCAGCTCAGGCCCGGAACGCCCGCCCTTGGCCTTCAGCGACCGAGATTTGTTGGATGGCAAGCCAAATAAGCACATACCCCTCATTATCAGGGCGGTCATGGCAAACCACGAGATAAGAAGGATCCTGGTTGACCAGGGAAGCTCCGCTGATATCATCTTCATCGACCTGGTAAGAAAGCTGCAGATCTCAGAGGAAGACTTCACCCCTTACCGGGGATCGGATCTTTCGGGCTTCAACGGGTCTCGGACCAAACCTCTTGGCTATTTGGAAATGATGGTCACCTATGGAGAGGAGCCATTAGAAAGGACGGTCAAGACCAAGTTCTTAGTTTTGCCATGCCCCTCGGTGTATAACTGTATCATCGGGAGGCCCACCCTTGGGAGGCTGGGAGCCGTAACTTCAACGGTTCACCTCAAGATGAAATTCTACTCTTTGAGCGACGAAGTTATCACTCTGGACGCCGACTTAGAGTCCGCACAAAGATGCTTCTATCTTCATGTCAAGGCGGACAGGCAGGCCTCAGAAGAGGGGGTTCCCCCCATAGCAGCTAGGACTCAGAGGAGCCCAAAGAAGAAGAGAGCCGGTCCAGCGGCCGAGGTCAATGTCACGGACCTCGACGCAAGATATGACCCGGACAGCTCTGAGGAGGAAAGCGACGACGAGTTGGCACGAGAGCTAAAGAAGAAAATTAGGCGACCTCAACCTGATGGACAGTTCATACAAGTCCAGCTGGGAGAGAACCCGACCCAATTTGTCCAGATCGGGTCCGATCTCCCCGACGAGATAAAAGCAAAGCTCACCCTCTGCCTCAAATCCCACGCCGATCTCTTCGCGTGGTCAGCAAAGGACATGCCCGGGATTCCCCCCGAGGTCGCCTGTCATCAACTAGCGGTGAACCCCGGTGCAAAATGGGTCGCCCAGCGTAAAAGAGCTCAAAGCAAGGAAAAGGCAGCTGCTACGGCTAAGGTCGTTGAAGATTTAATTAAGGCTGATTTTGTAAAAGAGGTCAAGTATACAACTTGGCTCTCAAACCCTGTACTTGTTAAGAAAAGCAATGGAAAGTGGCGAATGTGCGTTGATTATACCGATCTTAATAAAGCCTGTCCTAAGGACGCTTTCCCTGTTCCTAGCATTGATCGGCTCGTTGATAATGCTTCAGGTTTTCGTTTACTGTCATTCATGGATGCCTATTCCGGATACAATCAGATTCCGATGTTTCACCCCGACCAAGAGAAGACGGCCTTTATGACTGACCGCGGTAACTTCTGCTACCGGGTCATGCCATTCGGTTTAAAAAATGCGGGGGCCACTTATCAAAGGATGATGAACAAGGTATTCCGAGATCAGATCGGTCGAAACGTAGAGGTCTATCTCGACGACATGATTGCCAAGAGCGAAAGGGAAGACCTCCACATATCCGATCTGGAAGAGATTTTTGCTGAAATCCGAAAAAATAACATGAGGCTAAACCCGGAAAAATGCACTTTCGGGGTCCGGGCTGGAAAATTCCTGGGTTTCTATCTCACGGAAAGGGGCATTGAAGCCAACCCGGATAAGTGCCGAGCGGTAACAGAAATGCGGACCCCGTCCACTAAGAAAGAGCTCCAGAAACTCAACGGCATGATAGCCGCATTATCTCGCTTCATTTCCAACGCCGCCTTCAAGTCGCTCCCATTGTTCGAACTGCTTAAGAAAGAAGCAACTTTCCAATGGACACCAGAACGGGACGAGGCACTCTCCCGGCTGAAAAAGGTCCTTTCCGAACCACCCATACTAAGTCGGCCGATCCCAGGGGAAGATCTATTTTTGTATCTAGCCATCTCAGATGAGGCCATCGGAGCCGTGCTTGTCAGGGAGACCGGAGCCGGCCAAAGCCCGGTATACTTCGTGAGTAAAGCTTTGCATGGACCAGAAGTGAGATATCAAAAAATAGAGAAGATCGCTTTTGCTCTACTCATCTCAGCACGCCGCCTCCGACCTTATTTCGTCGCCCATCAAATCGTGGTGCGGACGAATTATCCAATTCGGCAGATCTTGCACCGACCCGACTTGGCGGGAAGAATGATCAAATGGGCAGTAGAACTCTCCGAGTTCGGTATCAAATACGAAACAAGACCGGCCATGAAAGCCCAGATACTTGCCGACTTTATCACAGAAATGGCACCCGCCGACCCGGATGACGGGATGTGGACTCTGCACGTAGACGGGTCCTCAAACCCAAAGGGAAGTGGTGCCGGGTTGATGCTCGAAAGCCCGACGGGCGTCGTAATCGAAGTATCACTCACATTTGGTTTCCCTACCTCGAACAACCAGGCGGAATATGAGGCATGCATAGCTGGACTCCGGCTTGCGATCGACCTCAAGGTCTCCCGACTTTCCCTAAATACCGACTCATTATTGGTGGTATCCCAAATCGGGAAACAGTACGAGGCTAAAGATCCGATCTTGCAAAGGTACCTAACCCAAGTGCAGGAGCTGCTCTCCCTTTTTACATTCACGGAAGTGAAGCACGTTCCAAGATCGGAGAATATCCGGGCTGACATCCTTTCCAAGCTTGCCAGCACAAAAGTTCCGGGAAATCACCGGTCAATAATCCAGGAAACTCTGAGCAAGCCGAGCGTAATCTTGAGCCCGGAAGCAAGTCTTTCTATTAATGTAGTAGAAGAAAGCCAGGGCTGGATCGCTCCACTAATAGACTATATCAGAACGGGGAACGAGCCTCCGGACCCGAGTAAAGCCAAGATCCTCCGGAGGAAGGCCTCCTCTTTTTCCATAATCGATGGAAGCCTCTACAGAAGAAGCCTGTCGGCACCACTGTTGAAGTGCATTGAGGGAGGAGAAGCGGACTACGTCCTGGCCGAGATCCATGAAGGAATATGCGGCCAACACCTTGGAGGTCGATCCCTGGCTCGAAAGGCATTAAGGGCGGGATACTTCTGGCCAACCATGGAGACCGATGCAAGAAATTACGTAAAGAGGTGCAGTAAGTGTCAGATCCACGCCAAGGTCCACATAGCACCCCCTACGGAGCTCACCAGCTTAAGCTCGCCATGGCCATTCGCTTGGTGGGGAATAGATCTCTTAGGGCCATTCCCAACTGCCCCCGGCCAGGTCAAATACCTCATAGTAGCGGTGGATTACTCCACCAAATGGATTGAAGCTGAGCCCCTGGCCATCATCAGCGCTAAGAATTGCATCAAATTCTTCAAGAAAAATATAATGACTAGATTCGGGATCCCCGAGGTTGTAGTCACGGACAATGGAACACAGTTCGCCGATAAAGGCTTCAGGAAACTCATGTCAGACCTTAAAATCAAACACCGATTTACCTCGGTAGAGCACCCTCAGACAAACGGTCAGGCCGAGGCCGCCAACAAAGTCCTTCTCAATGGACTGAGGAAACGACTCGACGAAGCGAAGGGAAACTGGGTTGAAGAGCTACCTTACGTGCTGTGGGCCTACAGAACTACTCCACAGAGCTCAACAGGGGAAACTCCTTTCCGACTTTCTTACGGGACTGAGGCCGTGATCCCGGTAGAGATCGGGGAGCTTAGCTGGAGGACACTCCACCCGAAACCTCCGGGGGACAATAGCCAGGCGTTGAAGGAAAACCTCGACCTCATCGACGAGGTCCGAAGTCAGGCTTTCCTTAAAGAAGCAATAATAAAGCAGAGGGTAGCGGTACGGTATAACTCGAAAGTGATCCCCAGAGATCTTGAGATCGGTGACTTAGTTTTACGAAGAGCCGATGTCGGTTTGAAGAACGCCGCACAGGGCAAGCTCGCCCCCAACTGGGAAGGACCTTACCGAGTTTTATCTAAAACCGGCAGAGGTGCCTACGAATTGGAGACCTTGTCCGGCAAGGCGATCCCAAGAACTTGGAACGCCACTAAACTGAGAAAATACTACAGCTGACGCTCATCTCACCTAAAAGAACGGTGTATACCGATGTTGTAATTCATTTTATCTGAAGAACGGTGTATACCGATGTTATATTCATTTTATCTGGAGAACGGTGTATACCGATGTTATCAATTATGTTTGCGGTGTATACCGATGTTGTAACTCATCTTATCTAATGAACGGTGTATACCGATGTTACCCGATATGATTGCGGTGTCTACCGATCTTATCGCCTATTCTATTTTCCTTTAGCTGACCGAGGTTTGTCGCTATCCTAAGGGGCGAGTTCGATCTGGGCCGAGTCCCGGTAAACTACCCCGAAGGCGTTCATTTTACGATTATTTGGCCGAGGTTGCCACAACCCTAAGGGACGAGTTCGATCTGGGCCGAGTCCCGGTAAACTGTCCTTAAGGCGACGTTTACCACTTGAGCGAATCAAACGCAAGTGCACAAACGAAAAACAACAGTATAAAAACTAAAAACCGAGGTAAATGAAACCGGAAGCACATCAAATTACATTTTCATTACAAATTATCCCGGATGCGGCCGGGTCCTCTAGTTCAAAAAGGTAATGGCATATTACAAAATTCCGGTTCCGCCCGGAACCCGGGGCTTTATTTCCCCACCGGTTCCACCCGGAACCCAAAAAAGAAGAAACAGCAAATTCAGAACCTCCCCATCAGCAGCAATCACGACCAGGAAGGGGGAGGGTAAATGATATCGAGTGCATCAGAGTCACGATAGGGCCGGACAATACGCCCATCGGCTACGGTATGGTTCAAGCGAATAAATTCCCGTTCCAGAGGAAGGGATGGATGGATGACAGCAACTTGAGAAAGGGCTTTTTCAAAGCTCTCCTCGGCCACTTCCAGAGCCAGTTGAGCCGTCTCCACCACCTCGTCCTCCAAAGTTTCTACTTTGGCACGTACCTCCTGAAGCTCCCTTTCCAATTCAGCAATCCGAGGCAGAGAATCAACGCCAGACCCAACCTGGGCCTGCTTCGCCTTCTCCAGGTCGGCCTCGAGTTCCTGAATCCGAGCCCTCAGGGAAGAAATAACCTCGGAAGACTGCCTATCTTGACTCTCGAGATCCTGGATCCGAACCTCATGTTCCATGCACAAGTTAAGGGCAGAGTCCCTCTCCCTCTCAAATTTCTCCGCAGCGGCCTTGAGCTCAGCCTGATCCCTCTCCAGAGTCTCATACTTCTTTTGCAGCTCCTCCCGGGCTCTTTTTTCATTGTCCCTCTCCACCAGGGCTCCTGTAATAATAGAAACAAGGAAGTCAACAACAGAGATAACCAAGAAAGAAAGTCAAAGAGTGAACCTCGGAACTTGGGGTCACCTTTTGCCTGATTCTCAGCCTCGACCTTCTGAAGCTTCGTCACGTCAGCAAGATGCCGGAATAACTTGAGAGACGCCTCAACCGGGTCGACCCGGGAATCCTCCAAATGCTTCTGCAGGAAGTCGGCGTCAATAGAAAGACCAGAAGACCTAGAAGTCCGGTGCTTTCCATGACGCCCCTTCTTTGAAGCCCGAGCAGCTGGGGCATTGGAGGTAGAAGCAGGGTCTGCTTGCGTTAGGGGGCGCTCCCTTTTTCGGTACGAGAGATCCGCAGCCCGATCCTATGCTCCAGCCGAGACTGCCTCCAAGACGGTGCTAATCGGGATGGCAGCAACGGGTTTTTCCTTTTGCACCCCGGCCTTCCTTTCTGCAAGAGCCGTCAGGCGAGAGAACTTGTCCGGCCCCATGCTATCTGCAAAGAAAGGAGAATAAACAAATGTTAAAAGAAACGGCAGTCAAAAAATTATGAATGGGCGGAGTTATCTACCAAGAAACCTACCAAGAACGGCGACTACTTGAGATTTCGACCCAGCCCCGACCAATCGGGCTACGTCAATCCCAAATTTCTTGGGATCACGGTAGACGATCAGGTCGGCAAAGTTCGTCAAGATCGCCAACGATTCCTGGTCCACCTGGGATAGCCGCCCTAAGCCGACGGTGTAAGAATGAGGCCTCCGGTTAAAATGAGAGAGAGACCATCCCAGTTGAAACTTGGTGAACTCCAATGATTTCCCATCCGCAGAATATTGGCCGACGTGCCTCACTGCCTCCTCATTCACGGGCTCCACAAAGAAATACTTATTTTTCCAGTTCTTAAGAGAGTCGGAATAAGGCATGAAAATCTTTAGCCCTCTCTTAGCCCGGAAACTTACATGTTCCCACCGATCTTTGGTTCCATCCTAGTGCCTCCGGTTAACCTCAAAAAGGTGGAAGAAGAGGTCACAGGAGATCGGCCTCTCCAGATGAATGCACATCAACTCAAAGGCCCGGAGGAACGCCCATGAGTTGGGATGTAGTTGGGAAGGAGCGAGGTTCAAGATCTCCAAAGCCTCTTGTTGAAAAGCAGTGAACGGGGGGCTAACATGCATATCAAGGATCGTCACCCCGTACATAACAAATTTGAGAGCTTTCGGCCAGACGGCCACATGCTGGTCTTCAGCCATTCCCTCCACATTCCAGATCTGACTCTTCCGGGAAAGGCGGTTGACGAAGAAACTCATATCGTCCCCGGTCCTGTAAAGAGACGGGATCCCCCTCAACGCCTCCGACACCCAAGAATACTCCCGGGGAACCGCGAGAGGCAGGGACACGGGAACATTGACCGGCCCTACTCCGGCTTGGGGATATTGGTCAGAGTCACCTTCTTCATATGCGGGCTCCCCGCAAGGCCCGAGACCATCTTCATTGTTTCGGCTCTCAGCCACCTCCTCCTCACTCTCCTCCGAACTCCAACTAGTACTGCCTTGTTCCTCACGGTCGGGCTCGGCATCAGAATCACCCGATTCAAGAACCACCACCTCTGTGTTGTCTTCATCTACCGGCTCGTTACTAGGAACCCCGGGAGACCGGTCTTCAGCTTGAGTAGGAGCGGAACCCAAGTCGTCTTGAACCTCGGGAATAGCTGACCCCGGGGGACTAGCACGAATTTCCATAGACTCTCCAAGTCCGGAAGCCATTGTTTGCGCGAAATGAGGGCGATCTGTGTCAGCAACCCGACGGGTTTGTTTCGTCCTCGCCAGATCGGTCCTGCAGAAATGGGGGCTTGATGAGTCAGGTTGATACGTAAACAGTGGGTCCACAACCAAGTCGGAACCCAACCTGACGACCCCCACTCTGTATCTACAAATGCGGGTCCAGAAAGAACCCGGTCGTGATCTAAAGGAAAAAGCAACAAAGAGAAGAGGAAACTAACCTTATGAAAATCGAAGCTCGTCGAACACTGGAGGCGGGTCGCGAACAGCAAAGGCGTCACCGAGACTCAGCACAACTCGGAAGAATGAAACAAGCTTCGGAACGACTTTAAGACCGGAAGCAGAGCGATTCGCAGAAAAACAATCCAAGTAAGGGGGATCCCCCCTCCTATTTATAGAACATTAAGAAGGCCACAAATGGGCCTGGACTTAGGCTACGTTTCCCAAGACTAGCCCCTGGACAGGCGCGTCGTTCCAAGCGCCATCATTGCCCCAATCTTCCTCGAACGACGCGTCCCATCAATGACGTTGCCAGCTGGCACAGAAATCAAGACATAGCTATGACCGGAACGCTCCGTTTCCGTTGACTCGCCCCGGTCTCTTGACCCCGCCGTGCCCGGAATCTCTCAAAGCGGTCAGCCTCGAGTCACTCGGCGCGACCTGAGTCCCTCAGATCGGCCCGGTAGGTCATAAAGTGTTTCAGGCCCGGTGAAGTCTCTAAACAAGTCTAGCTCGCCTTAAAGCGGCCCGACTTGGGGGGCTACTGTTATGGATTGGGCCTCAATGGCCAATCCACCAAAAAGGCCCAACACCAAAGGGTCCAATTCATCCAAGGGTGGAGATTGCAGACCTAGATCCAACAGCCCTCCTCCTTCCTAGATACCTATAAATAAGCATTGAATGCTCTCATTAATGGTATTCATCTCTCACTTACTCTCACTTGTAATTGACTCACTCACTGACTTGAGCGTCGGAGTGTCATTGCAGGTACCACCCCACCTCGGACCGGAGCACAAACTCGGACAACCAAGGATACACGTACCAACTATCTCGGACCGGACTACCTATCCCGGGTCGGATACGTAGCAGGAGATACGGTACCGAACACTATATGATTACAGTGGAAATGGTTTTGTATTTAAAAGTTTGTTGTCCTTGCATATGCAGCCATTATTTGTTGGACAATAACCAACTCTTAGTACTCTTAGTTTAAGTAATGTACATGCATAATATTATATGCATTGAAAGCATCACTTTGTACTCTTAGTTTAAGTAATGTACATGCAGCATAATATTATATGGAAGGTTGTACGATCAATTTTAGAAATATAAAATATTATTATATGTTGTCCTTCTATTCTGAAAGTGAACTGCAAATAGGCTGAAAAGTGTTCAAAGAGTACCTCTATTTTAAAGTAACAATACTTCGGCCCTGCTTTTGTTTAAAGTCGAGTGGTTAACTAGTAGGATAACTAATAGGATTTTTTTTTTGGTAAACCCGGGTATCTACCGCATGAACTGCAGTGACTAATAGGATTGTTATCATATAGTGTTATTATTATAATAGAATGTTTGATTTCTTCATTTGCCACTTGGTTTTGGATTGTTCTGTAATGTGACTCCATTTTAGATTTTCTTCATTCAATTTCAATCCCATTTTTCTTAGTAAACCTTTGTGAGGTTCGGACTGTCTTGTAAAATGAATGAAAATGAAGGAAATTTGAAAGAGAGGGTAAGAGAGAAAGACCAAACCGATGAAGAAGATGAGTATCCTTGCTCCCTTGTGCGTTTTACAGCAACCTCTTGTCCTTGATCTTTCATGTTAGCTCGAAAAAAAATTGAGAAGGATGAGTATTGTTAGTTGAAAAATTGATGAGAAGGATAGAAAAGATGGAAATGGAGGAAAGGATGAAGAAAGAGCATGAATATCAAAGAGCTGGAGCTTACCAAGTTCATCTAGTTGTTTGAAGGATGAAGAAAGAGCTCATCTTAGAAACAACAGCGCAACTTTCATGTTGCGAGGAAAGGGGTGGAAAGAAAAATGGTTTTGATTGTGTTGGTAATATGGAAGAGTGAAGTGAGTAAAAGAAATTCCAGTTTCTCGGTCCTTCTCCATCCCTCTCTCGCCCGCCTTCCCTTCTCATCATTCTCTCTTTTGTTTTCTTTTTATGAGGTAGAGAGAAGACATAGTGAAAGAAGATAAAATGCCATTGCAACTTTTAATCATTTAGTGAAAGAAGATAAAATGTTATTGCTGCATGAAATTGTACTGAAATTGAAGATGAAGAACAAAAAAGAAGAAAATGAAGCAAGTTAGAGAGAGAGAGAGAGAGAGAGGGAAACAGAAAAAACGAAGGAGAGAGAGAGAGAGAGACGAAATTATTGAGAAGAAAAAGAGGGGGGGATGAAGCTTGAGTGAGTGAGAGATGTGAGCAAAATTTTTTGGATTTTAGAGAAAGAAAGATGGTGAGAGTTTCAAATTCAAATTTTGGATTCAAATAATTTTGAATCTGGCGCCTAAATGAGAGAGTATGGGTTTAGGACATAAAAGGGTAAAATATTGAAGATGTTGCGAGGGTAGTTAGGTAAATGAAATCAATTTATAGTAGATTTCATTAGCGATTGTAGCGACCGAAAAATCCGTGGGAGGATTCTTCAAAATTAGAAAATGAAGCCGCCACCAATGTTTAATTATATGGGCAAACATTAGTAAATCCCTTTGAGTTGGATAAGGATCCTTGAGACCAGAGTTGGGTTTGGGAGTCGGTTATGCATGGGGAAGGTGTTAGCACCCCACGACATCCTTCCTAAGGAAGGCTACCTGCTAATTAGTTGTATAAAAGGATGTTAATTTTGAAAATATATATTTTACCCTTTTATTATGAATTAAAAAGAAGGAAAAAAAAGACTTAATAAAATTGTTTATTTTTTTTGTGCTTGACGGGAGTGTGCCCCCCGTTCCTACGTATCTCCTGGTGCGATGGAGAAATCAATGCTACATAGTTCTTGGGTAGAAAAAATTTGTTTGTTGGTGTTTTTAATTTAGGGGTTTTAGGACTTTTGATCCGTACGGTTCATTCGTCCTAAAACGATTATTAACCCAGCCGTACGGCCGACTTAATCCCGTATTTTGAAAATAAGTTTTTTATTTGTGGAGAAAAATGGTTTGTGTATGGAGTGATTTGATTTGAATAGGTATTTTAGGACTCTTGAGCTGTACGGTTCATTCATCCTAAAACGATGACTAACCCGGCCGTACGACCGACTTAATCCTCTATTTATATTTTCGACGAGAAAATGTTCATTTATTTATTTTTATAGGTTTTTATAAAAGAAATTGTTTTTTTGAAAAGAAATGAATATAAAAACGAAAGGGAGTGCAATAGTAAAACAGAGGTGCAATTAATAAAAGGGAGTGTTGTATTAAAAATGGGGGGTGCGTTTAGCAGCCCAGCCCGTTTTATTTGCGGACCTAGGGCCTACGCAAGTGTTCGGCTTTTATCGGGGTGTTGGGTTATTAAAAATTGGGGTGTGATTAGTAAACTGGGTTAAGAAAAATAAAATTAAACGGTTAAATTATAGTTTTGGTCCCCCTATTTTCAAAAATTCAGACATTTGGTCCCCCTATTTTAAAACTCAGACATTTGGTCCCCCTATTTTAAAAAATCAAAGACATTTAGTCCCAAGAGGAATTTTCAGTTTTTTATGGCTAATAATCAAAGACATTTGGTCCCTCAATTTTAAAAAATCAAAGACATTTGGTCCCCCAATTTTAAAAAATCAAAGACATTTGGTCCCCCAATTTTATAAAAGGAATTTCATTTTGGAAACCCTAGATTTGTTTCCTCTTCTACCAGCGCTGCTGCTGGCTCCTTGAGAGAGAGAGAGAGAGAGAGAGAGAGGTTCTGATTTTTCATGGTGGAGAGAGAGAGAGAGAGAGAGGTTCTGATTTTTCATGGTGGAGAGAGAGAGGGTGATATCCGGCGAGAGAGCAAGCACGGCCAGAGACGTCATACGGTGACCGAAGGGACGACGGTAACGGTGTCCTGGGGGTTTTCCTGCGAACTTGATGGCGATCTGGCGGTGTTTTCCGTAGTTCAGGGTTTACGATGGCGACGGGAGGACGAAGGCTGACGGCGGAGTGCTTGGGGAGGACGACAGTGACTTGTTCGTGGACACTGTGCGATGGCAACAGAGGTTTTCGTGGTGAGAGGCAGAGGTGGCGTGCGACGGAGAGGGGAAGGCTCGGTGGTTTTCGACGAACGACGAGAAGACGACGGCGAGGGGTTTCACGGCGAGTCTAACGGATGTTTTGGGCGAACGACCACCGTCTACAGTGTTCAGAGCTAAAAGGTACATTTCTGGTTCTACATTTTTTCCTCTTCTCTTGTTCTTCTTGTTCTGACTCTCATTTTTCATGTCTGTTTCTCATTTTTTTGATTTTTTATTTCTGAATATAAAGTTATATAAAAAAAACTTTAAACTCTAACTTAACCAAGGCTATTGCTCCTTTTTTTAGAATAGATTGGTTTTCCTAATTTTCTAACTTAAAAAAATGTTTCAAGATAACTATAGGTTCGTTTTTTTAGTGTCTGTTAATTATAAACCCCTAATCTTTTTATTCACATGTTTCAGTTTTATCAATAATTATATAAAAAGACTGAACTATAACTTGTTTGATCAACCTTTTTTCAAAAAGACTCATATAATCTGAACATACACATATTTTTAAAACAGAATAATGAAAAATAATTGGGATCAACCTTTACTCCAGATTCTGAAACAAACTCCTTTTGCTTACTGTTGTGACTACTGCTTCTCTACTGCTGCTCCTGTTCTGTTTGACTGCTACCGCTATTCCCACTTGTTTAAGAAATTTTGATGCTTTGTGGTTAGGGTTTCAGTGTGAAACCCTAAATTTTTGCTCTGAATTTTCGTATGAATTTTCTCACTTTTTTAATTGTGTGTGTTTTTTTTGTTGAACTGTTGCTATTCCCTCGTATTTATAGTGAAAACTGTGGCGTAGGTGGGGGTGCTGATGCAGCAGAGCAAAACTAGAGGACAAAAGCCTAACAACCACTGAGGAAAACAAAATAGAGCAGCAAGGGAGTGGAGGCGTTGGTGCTGTGGTGCTGAAAAGTTTTTGCCTAAGATGGGAAAAGCAAAGGGATAAGGAGAAAGCATGTTGAACCCCATTCTCAAAATACCTTTCAGCTAGGGCAAACATAAGGGCAGCAGCGCCTGTCCCTTTTTTCTTTGAAGTTAATTTAATTTTTTTGTACTATTTACTTTTTTGTAACAAATTTTAGCTTTTGATCATATTATATATGTATAAAAAAATTAGACGGCTTTGACTATCCAATTAGATCACTTTATTTTGATTTTATTTGTTTTTCCATTTTTTGTTAAGAGAGAGAAAAAATTATAATAATAAAAAATAACGAGCACCAAAATAGACATGCGTACACGACAAGAAGCGATCATGTGTGCGCAACGAGAATAAAACGCGTACACGATTAGAAATAACACACGCATACAACGAGACATTTTTTTTGGTCTTTTAAAAATGAGAAAAAAAACTCGTCAAAATACCCAATTAATCCACCGGACAAAATTTGGGTATAACAGCTGCCCCTCTTTATTTATATTCCGTAGAAAAAATGAAAGGTTTTTAAGATTTCATTGTAGGAATAGAAATGAAGATACAACAGACGTTAATTTTGTCCGATCAGTTTGGAAAGTTAGGAGTTTTGAGAATTTACAGATAGCGGTTAACACTTGGTGTTATAACGAAAAAGGAAAAAAGAAGGATCATTGGGGATCTGAAGGACAGATTGGTCCGAAGGACTGATTAGTCTGAAGGATCGCTGCCTAGAAGTGTTGGCATAATGATCTGAAAATCAAACTCGCAGTCGATGCTTGGGCGCATTGATTTGAATTAGACTGAAGGACCAAATATGGTCTGATGGTCTGTAACTAGCTATGGTACTAGTAAAACAGTCTGAGGGTGACCTACGTTGGTGCGGTCGTGAGGGTCAAGATCAGATCTAGAACTGATATGTTGACCACGAAGGATTTACGCTACATCTTAGGCAGACACAGCTAATCTGAAGGACCTATTGGTCTGAAGGATCCGTCGGGCTCAGTGGCGACATATGATCTGAAGGTGTAGCCCGAAGTCAGTGTTTTGACGCGTTGACACGAAGTGAACTGAAGGACCGATTTGGGCTGATGGATCTATGCTAGACTCTGTGCTAACATTGCGATCTGGTTTGCGATATAGGATTCAACGCTTGTCGCATTGACATAAGAATTGGAAGTGATAAGGATCGACACTTAAAATCAATTGGAGAGAAACAGATGATATGTATATGATATGCATGTAATGTATGCATCTGTAATGAATGATTTTAATTAGAATGATGAATGAAATATAATGGATGACTTTTTTCTTTTTGATATATGATGAATGCATGAAATGCGAATGTGAAGATGATACAAATGTAATGCTTCGATGCAAATGCTATGGTGAATAAAAAAATATGCATTTTTTCCTTTATTTTTTTTCTTAGAAGAAAAGATGAATAGTTTGATTGCAAGAATAATAAGGACACGTGCATGGGGCGATTTATGATATGACTACTTGTTTTTATTGAAGAGATGATATGAATTATTGATCATACAAAAATTCGAACGATGCATATTATTATTTTTATCCTTTTTGAATTGGGTTCAGCAATAAACCTAATTTTGTAGTAAACTAAGAATTGCTGTTTTTTTATTGAGAAATTCATGGAAAACAGGGTTGACTTAAAACACAATAAATAAGGATCACTGGGGATCGGAAGGAGCACTAGGCTCTGAAGGACCACTAGGGTCTGAAAGATCACTAGGGATCTGAAGGAGCATTGGGGCTCTGAAGGACCATTGAGGGTCTGAAAGATCAACATGAATGATCATATTTATGGGCAAACATCAGTCTGACTTATGCACCGATATAGGTCCGATTTACGGACCACAGTGGGTCTGCATATTGGTCTGATTTATGGATCCACATATGTCTGCTTATTGATCTGATTTTATGGACCATGATTGGTCTGGGTGATCTGAAATCTGATGTTGAATCAACACTTGGCGCAATGATCTGGATAGAAAAATAAAGGATTGACGTTTGGCACGCCTGCTTGAAAAATGTCATGTGTATGGTATGAACGTATGTGCAATGATTTGATGTTTGTTGGGGTAGTGAATGAGATGTGGCGGGTAATGGATGCTGAAGTTGATGGAAAAATAAAGTTGATAAATTGTGTATGCGTATGCATATAAGATGGAATTGTATTGCTTAGATGCAAGTGTTGCGATGAAATGCATGGTTGCATGGTGGAATGATTTATGCTAGGATTGTTTTCTTTCTTTTGCTTCTTTTTAATATATGATGTAAGTATATGAACGAATGGATGTGCAAATGTAATGCTTAGATGCAAAAGTTGTGGTAGATGCATGACTTGATGTTGGAATAAAATGTATGGTGCAATGATTTATGACATGGTATATTAGTGATGCATGCAGATGTGTTTTTGCATTATTTTTTTTTGAGATGAGAAAAGAGACTTTCGATGCGGGAAGTAGAGAGGTGAGTATTTTGGAATCATCATTTATCGGAAAAATTGGATTTGATTTGAATTCAAACTTTGGCAATCTCAAGGTTGTTATTCACAGACACTGATGTGCAAAAGTACTTGACTGTATTTACAGGCTCGGTTATTTTGTCATTTCATTTTGATGCCCCATGATGACTGAATTTTAGGTCTATAAGGTTAACTGAGTGAGCTTTCAACATCACATGATTAACTTGTATCCTAGGGTATGGAAGACTGAGTGCAAATATAGATGACTCAGTTAGTTGACTCGGGTTCTAGAGACCTTGGGTATGGACAGATGTGGCACATGAAGGGATGAATGACAGGTTTTTTCCAAAGTCAAGAAAGGTAGGTTTTCCCCAACTCAAGAAATGTGGGACTGCCCCAATTTAGACTTCCGGTGATGGTGAGTGAAGCTTGCCCCTGTCTAGTGATGACAACAGCTAGGGGTGTAGAGGGAATGATGAATTGGGAATGTCATGACTTGGGGATGAAAGTTGGCAAGTAGGGGATTTTGTTTCAACCCATGGAGTTTGGCGTTGCCCCAATTTTGACAAGGACAAGGTTGCCCCGACAGGAGTAACATTGTGAAAGGGTGTATTTAGGATAATGCGTTGAGAAAATGCCTCTGTATGGTATTATGGATGTGATTAAGAGAATGAGATGAGTGTAGGGCGAATTTCCCCAATTTTAGGTGGAGTGAGGTGTGAAGGGATTTCCCCACTTGGTAATGGGATTTCAAATGGTTGCTTTGAGATTGTGAAAGGTGAGTTAGGGTAATGGATTTGGAAGCCGATCCAATATGGCTATGTAGATTGGGTGTGGTGAATGAGATGGACAACGACTAAATTTTCCAAAGTTCAGGTGGTATGAACAGTGAAGGGAATGCCCCACTTTGGGATCTAGGTGATGGTCCTAGTATAAACTTTTGGTTCTCTTTAAGATGAATCCCATATACTATGATAGTCTTGAATGAATCTTGGAGTGCAAGCCTTTTGAGTCTCTTTTTTTGATTTTTTTTAGCAAACATATTGTAAATAAATAAACTTATTTGTCCTAGAATTAAAACTTTGAGAAAACGAAAGCAATCAGTCATTGATCTGAATGGACTTTTTTTTGGGTTGTAATGTGGCCAATGGTTATGGGTTTGTGAAGTATAGGATAATTAGGCTCAAAGAGGTGTTTGAGGGTTTAGAGAATGATCTTTTGTGTGTATTTATTGGTATGATGTATCAGCTTATAATTTCTACTTTTTTCTTTTCTTTTTTGTTTCAGGATTGTTTATTTTCAATCCACTTTTTTGAGTTTCACTTTCTATTTTTTGTGATTTTTCTTTCTCTATTTTTTTTCGAGCTGAGTGAGCTGATAAAAGTGATACACCATCTTTAGATGTGAAATTGATCCTTGTCTAGGGTGAAAGAAATTTTTGATTTTTTGGCTCAAAAGGGTAGTAAAGAACTTTTTTTTTGAGGATATGGGAAGATGACCAAACTTCATTTCAAATCATGATTGCTTATTTTCTCAAAAATTAATTCAAGGACAAAGATTTATTTATTTTTATATATTTGCTCTTTTTCTTTATTTTTTTTTATATGCCCTAATTTTTGCTTAGGCTGCTCTCGCGAGTTATCAACCTAACAGGCTTTTTTTTGAATTTTGTTTGTTTTGTTTTTGTAAAGGACTTGCACATTGCATATAAGTTCACTATACGAATGCTTCATAGAGAGTTAACATAGTTAGAGACATGATAGAAGAAGTTTTTGATAACACATTAGTTAACAAAATGGACCATTTTGATCATTTATCATGGGATGGATGAGATGCATCGTTTTGCTGACAAAAATTGTGAAAGAACGGACTGCAAACATTAAAAAAAATTGAAAATTTAGTGTCTCGAAACACCTTGAGTTTGCAACTAAGTTCGACCTTGTTTTGTAAAGCTAAACTTTTCCAAAGAAGAATAATCAATTTACCTCATCTCTCATCAGTTTTTTTGAAAAAGTATGCTCATGTTTTTTATGCATGGATGAACACATGATAATGTATGTGTGAATGAATGATCACTTGGAAAGACCAGTTATTCAAAATAATTTTTGGAGGCAAAGCAACATGTAGATGATGCAAAATGTTAGCTAAAATAGATTTTTTAGATGATGAATGCTGCAAGAATAATGACACTTATTTTTAATTAGAAATGATGCATGCATGGAGAAATGATGCATTTGAACTAGGATTATAATATGAGTGTAACATATGAATGTCATTTTTTTACCATCTATTTATTAGAATGATGTTACAAATGATGTGATGCTTACACTACGTGATGATGATTTTGTAAATGATTATGAATGAACAGCGGGCGGTGCAAGCAAAATGAGATGCTTATGTTATATGACTAAAAATTGTTTTTTTTTTATGTGAGGAAATAAAATGCATGACACTTGGAGTGATTTTTTAATGCGTGGAAAGAAAATAATGGATGATGCTTCACGTGATTTTGAATGCGTTTGTTTGTTGTTTTTTTAGAAGGGAAACTAGATGCATAAGTGTTAACGAACCAGCTTGCCTTTTTGCTTTGATTTTTTTTACATGAATGAATGAATGTGTGAGTGAATGTGCATGAAATGCGAATGTATGGTTTTATTCATCGTGTCGGGGAATTGTAAGCTTTCTATTTGAAGAGAAAAGTATGATTCGGTTGGTCTGACTTTCAAATGCATTTTATCCACCCATCTTATATAAAAAAAAATTATAATTCCCTAACGGTCTTTGAAATGCATGCAACATTAGTTTGTCTATATGATATGCAAAAGAAAATAAGAATGCATGAGATATGTTTCCAAAAACAAATATAAAATATGATTTTTGGATTTTTTTCAAAAATGGGAAGAAAATGTATTAGTGTTTGTCTGAATGCAAGAATATTAAGCTCCTTTGTGTCCTAGAAGGGTTCCTTTGGGAATAGATCTAAGGCTTTTTCTATTGAGTGGACCTTTCAAGGGTAGCTCTATAGAGTCCTAAATAAGGTTCCTAGAGCCAACGACCCCAGATAAGAACGCTGATCCCAACAATAGGTAATTAGGAGTGATAGCATTCTCAAAAGGGACCAAACTGTTCGTGACCACCCAACAGGACGTACATCCCGTAGACCATCATTACGCGGTCTCGTTCTAACTTAGGTTTATGCCGCAGTCCGTGTATATGACTATTCTCACAAGTGTGATGATGTGTAAACGTGAAGTGTGTGTAGGAGCAATGTTTAAAATATACCCCCAAGCTGCAAAACAAACAACACATATGCAAAAGAAATATAGTCTTCTATCCTAAGGTTCACATATCATATAAAATATAACATGCAACAAAAATAAAAGATGAAAGGGAAGGGTAAAAATAAAACATCAAATTAACAACTAATTCTACAACTAATTAGACTAGGTTTGACTCTCTAAAATGTCCCCAGTGAAGTCGCCAGCTGTACCGACCAAAAAATCCGGGTGATGATTCTTCAAAATTCGAAAATGAAGTCGCCACCAATGTTTAATTATATGGGCAAACATTAGTAAATCCCTTTGAGTTGGATAAGGGTCCTTAAGACCAGAGTTGGGTTCGGGAGTCAGTTATGCATGGAGAAGGTGTTAGCACCCCACGACATCCTTCCTAAGGAAGGTTACCTGCTAATTAGTTGTATAAAAGAATGTTAATTTTGAAAATATGTATTTTACCTTTTTATTATGAATTAAAAAGAAGAAAAAAAAGACTTAATAAAATTGTTTATTTTTTTGTGCTTGAGGGGAGTGTGCCCCCGCTCCTACGTATCTCCGGGTGCGATGGAGAAATCAAAGCTACGTAGTTCTTGGGTAGAAAAAATTTGTTTGTTGGTGTTTTTTATTTAGGGGTTTTAGAACTTTTGATCCGTATGGTTCATTCGTCCTAAAACGATGACTACCCCGACCGTACAGCTGACTTAATCCCCTATTTTGAAAATAGGTTTTTTTTTTATTTGTGGAGAAAAATGGTTTGTGTATGGAGTGATTTGATTTGAATTGGTATTTTAGGACTCTTGAGCTGTACGGTTCATTCATCCTAAAACGATGACTAACCCGGCCGTACGACCGACTTAATCCCCTATTTATATTTTTGACGAGAAAATGTTAATTTATTTATTTTTATAGGTTTTTGTAAAAGAAATTGTTTTTTTGAAAAGAAGTGAATATAAAAACGAAAGGGGGTGCAATAGTAAAATAGAGATGCAATTAATAAAAGGGAGTGTTGTACTAAAAATGGGGGGTGCGTTTAGCAGCCCAGCCCGTTTCATTTGCGAACCTAGGGCCTACGCGAGTGTTGGGCTTTTTTGGGGGTGTTGGGTTATTAAAAATTGGGGTGTGATTAGTAAACTGGTTAAGAAAAATAAAATTAAAATAAAATTAAAACTAATAGCAGTATAAAAGGGAATTCATTTTGGAAACCCTAGATTTGTTTCCTCTTCTACCAGCGCCGCTGCTGGCTCCTTGGGGGAATGAGAGAGGAGATTTATCATGGTGGAGAGAGAGGGTGATTTCTGGCGAGAGAGCGAGTTCGGATATGGTGTGGCGGTGGTACGACGCACGGCCAGAAACGTTGTACGGTGACCGGAGGGATGACGGTAACGGTGTCCTAGGGGTTTTCCGGCGAACTTGACGGCGATCTGGCGGTGTTTTCCGTAGTTCAGGGTGTACGATGGCGACGAGAGGACGAAGGCTAACGACAGAGTGCTTGGGGAGGACGTCGGCGACTTGTTCGTGGACACCGTGCGGCGGCAACGGAGGTTTTCGTGGTGAGAGAAAGAGTTGGAGTGCGACCGATAAGGGAAGGCTACGATGGTTTTGGGCGAATGACGAGAAGACGACGGCGAAGGGATTCACGGCGAGCCTTACGGCTGTTTTGGGCGAACGACCATCGTACGGTGGTCGAACCTAAAAGGTACATTTCTGGTTCTACATTTTTTCCTCTTCTCTTCTTCTCCTAGGTCCGACTCTCATTTTTCATGTCTGTTTCTCATTTTTTTTTTGTTTTTTTTATTTCTGAATATATAGTTATATAAAAATAAAAAACTTTAAACTCTAACTTAGCCAAGCCTATTGCTCCTTATAGGTTCGTTTTTTTAGTGTCTGTTAATTATAAACCCCTAATCTTTTTATTCACATGTTTCAGTTTTATCAATAATTACATAAAAAGACTGAACTATAACTTGTTTGATCAACCTTATTTCAAAAAGACTCATATAATTTAAACATACACATATTTTTAAAACAGAATACTGAAAAATAATTGGGATCAACCTTTACTCCAGATTCTAAAACGAACTCCTTTTGCTTACTGCTGTGACTACTCCTTCTCTACTGCTGCTTCGGTTCTGTTTGACTGCTACTGTTGTTCCCACTTGTTTCAGAAATTTTTGATGCTTTGTTGTTAGGGTTTCAGTGTGAAACCCTCAATTTTTGCTCTGAATTTTCGTATCAATTTTCTCCTTGTTTTTTATTATGTGTTTTTTTTTGTTCAACTGTTGCTATCCCCTCATATTTATAGTGAAAACTGTGGTGTAGGTGGGGTTGCTGATGCAGCAGAGCAATACTCAATAGAGGACAAAAGCCTAACAGCCACTGAGGAAAAAAATAGAGCAGCAAGGGAGTGGAGGCGTTGGTGCTGAAAAGTTTTTGCCTATGATGGGAAAAGCAAAGGGATAAGGAGAAAGCATGTTGAACCCCATTCTCAAAATACCTTTCAGCTAGGGCAAACATAAGGGCAACAACGCTTATCCCTTTTTTCTTTGAATTTATTTTAATTTTTTTGTACTATTTACTTTTTTGTAACAAATTTTAGCTTTTGATCATATTATATATGTATACAAAAAAACTGGACATCTTTGACTATCCAAGTAGATCCCTTTATTTTGATTTTATTTGTTTTGCCAATTTTTGTTAAGAGAGAGAAAAGATTATAATAACAAAAATAACGAGCACCAAAATAGACATGCCTACACGACAAGAAGCAATCATGCGTGCGCAACGAGAATAAAACGCGTACACGATTAGAAAAAACAAAAAATAGGTGCTTAGCCGTCAGCCCCAAACGACTCTCTCTCTCTCTCTCTCTCTCACACTTGTTTTTATTTTCTAGGCACATGCTAAGAACATAACTCTTGTAATCATGTCAATGTTTTTTTGATGATCTGAATGAAATACATGTTCTTATTTGGTATCTGAAATGTGTTCAAAAATTATTCATCAATCATATATGCACATTCTTAGGGGGAGTTTATTGTTAATGCCTAAAAAAAATTTAAACAATCAAAAAACTTAATCCATCTCTCAAAAGTTTGTCAAACATCAAAAAGGGGGAGATTGTTGAGGAAAAATCCCAGTTAAGTTTTGATGATTAACAAACTTCAAATGTGAAGCTTAAGTTATCTGATTTCATATGCTACTAATGTTTCTTCTTGAGTGAAATATAAAACAGGAAATGTTAGTTAAATTCTCAGGAAGATATCTGCTTATGAGAAGCACAAATGAGAAGACTTGAAAAAGAACAAAAAAAGAAGTGTTGACCAGAAGCAAACAAAGAAGGAAGACCTCTCTTGACATGATCAAAGAGTCAAGACAAAATGGGCTAACTTGAGAAAGATTATCATGAGAAGAATCATAAGAAGAGTCAACCTCAGAAGAGTAATGAGAAGTCTCATCAGAAGAGTCAGGATGAGAAGCGTCACAATGAGAAGAGTCAAGTTGAGAAGCATCATGATAAGAAGAGTCAAAATCAGAAGGGTCATGATGAGAACAGTCAAGTTGAGAAGAGTCATGATGAGAAACATCATCAAAAGAAGCATCAATCTGAGTAGTATCAACTTGAGAAGCATCATCTTCAGAAGGCTTGTAGAAGAGAAGAGCCAAAGCCGTGAAGAGTGATGACAACTGTATAAGTGCTGTCTTCTGCAGAAGTGTAGAAACACAGTTGTTTAAGTGCTGTCTTGAAACCAAAAAGCACTCCAACGGCTATAAACAACTATAAACTTTTGGCAACGGCTATCTCTCATGGACCAGAGGTTATTACACATATATTCAGCTATAAATAAATGCATGGGATCATTCTTGAACTTTGTGAGAGTACTTTGAGCTTAAATCCTCCAATCTTCTCAAGTGTCATGTTTTCTCTCATCCATACTCAGCTACTTCAAATCCGTAGGGATTCTTCCTATTTCTGATTATGTATTGTAGCTTATGTTTAAGTTTCTTTTGAAACACCATTTTTATTAAGCAAGCTCTAGAAATCCCATAACATCTCCAAACCAGAAAGTGTAGAGCATGTTAGAAGCCTTCTCAAATAGCATGGTGTTGCTATGGTTAAAGAGAACCCTATAACAAACCTTCTCAAGTAACATGTGTTGATGTAGGTTATGAGAAGTGAGTTGCTTCTGGGTTAGAAGCTACCTAGTAGATCAGAAAGATCATATTAGGTGTGAGAACCGTAGGATCATATTATTCCTTTCAAACACTATCTCTTTCCTTGAAAAAATTATTTTGAAAATCATTTCACTCTCATTATTGGTAGAGGTATTGCAAAAAAAAGAAGTAACTGACCCTTCTCAGCTCAGAAACATCTTTGAGAAGACAGTTTCACCTTACCCTTCTCTACTCTACTCACTGTCACAGTTGAGAAAACTATTTTCAATCACCCTTCTCAACTCAGTATTGACACTCACAATATCTAATCGTACTTGTGAAGTTAAGTCCTGTTGTTTCAGGTTAATTTTAAAAGGGTCACAATTCAAACCCCCCTTACTTGTGACACTCATTGACTTCAGCAATATCTGATGAGTCATGGGTTGAAACTATGCAAGAAGAACTTGCTCAATTTGAAAAGAATGAAGTATGGGATCGGGTACCCTCTCCAAAGCATCAATCAGTAATTGGAACAAGATGGATCTTCAAAAACGAAATGGATGAAAGTGGTAAGGTAGTGAGAAACAAAGAAAGACTTGTAGCTTAAGGCTATAATCAGCAAGAAGGTATTGATTACTATGAAACTTTTGCTCCTGTTGCTAAAAGGGTAAGAGCGAGAAACAAAGAAGTACCATTGCACTGTCCACAACAGAAATTGAATATGTAGTTGCAGCAAACTGTTGATCACAAATCTTGTGGATCAAAAATCAACTTGAAGATTTCTCTCTCAACTATTCAGGTATTCCTATCTTCTGTGATAACACTAGTGCTATAAATTTATCAAAAAACCCCATTCGGCATTCTAGGTCTAAGCATATTGACATTAAACATCATTTTATTAGAGACCATGTTCAAAAGAAAAATGTTGAATTAGTTTTTGTTGATACCAAGCATCAATTGACTAATATTTTCACAAAACCTCTTTTAGAAGAAAGCCTTAATTTCATCAAGAGCATGTTACATATCATTAATGCTCCATATAGTTCAAAAGGTACTTAGATGTATCTTCTTAAGAACTCAGAAGGCAAATCCCAAACCTTCTGAAGTGCTCAGAAGGCACTTATGATCATGATGTCATCAAAATATAGTTTTATTATTTTCCTTTTTATTGTACATGTTCTTCTTACTTTATATGTCCTAAAATTAAAAAAAATATATAGTAGTGTTAGAACGGTTAGAAAGGAACGATTAGAAGAAAGAACATTCAAAACACTATTTCTAGCCGTTGCGCCTGATGTCACGTCACATCAGTGCAACAACTTTCTCTGCCCTCACATCAGCGCAACAACTTTCTCTGCCCTCATCAGCGCAACAACTTTCTCTTAGAAAACTATGAAAGTATTAACTCCTGCAAAACCTTCTCATCAAAGAATCTGAAGCAGATGAACATTGATCTTAGGCCAATGGAGCTTGACGAAGAAGAGACAACCAAGAATGGAGGGAAGAGTAAGAAAGGGAAAAAGAGAAAGAGGTCAGAAGCTTCTGCAAGTGACGGAACAACTCGTGAGAGTTCAGAAGCATCTGAGTATCCAAGGGAGGATCAACCCCACCAAGAAAAAGAGGAACCTCAGGAAGAAGAAGAGGATAAGGAACAAGAGGAAGAGAAAGAGAACAAGGAACAAGAAGAAAGTAGGAAAGCCAATGAGGTAGTGAAACAAGTGCTAAATCTTCAAGACAAGCAGTGTGAAGAACAAAAGGGAAGAGAAAAGGAAACGCCAAAGAAGAAGAGAACCTTAAGATTACTTCTTAGGAAATACCCTAGGATTGCACTTGGTGAAGGATCATCTGAACCCTCACCTGCACAAGACACACCTCTAAAATCCATACTCAAGTCACCTACCAGGGAGAAAACACCTAAACCAACACCTCAGAAAGTGACCTTTGAAGAGCAATCACCACAACACAGAAGAGATGCACATTTCACCCACGCAAGTGGTTGCTAATAAAGTGCAGACCACTGAAGAACATCAACTTTCAGATCATGGTGATGAAAAACAATCAAGTCAAAATGTTGTGGTAAATCAATCAAGTGATGGGCTAGTGGATGTTGAGAATGTCACTTTGACATCCTCGGAAACCATTCAGAAGACTGTCATTGAGAAGCCTCTCAGTGAGCCTTCTGTTGAGGGGGAGCACATCTTATTGAAAACCCCTGCCTGGTCCATCAGTAAATCAAGTTGTTTATGAAGACATGGAAAATCTTCAGAAATCTTTTGAAAAGGTAATCCCTTAGCCTGAAAATGAAACCCCAAAAGCCAACACACCACATACATTCCAAACAGATGACTTGAGAGATCTGTTCAACTCTCCTCCAATATTTGACAAATCAATTCCTCCTCCAAAACATCACACTCCTCCCATTGCTGCTCAACCTATTAACGTTAGTGACATTGCTTCATTGTACTCTGTTGATCCACCTTCTGAAGGTGCTAGCTCTTTCTAACAAGGTTGAAAAACAACTGAGAAAGGTTAAAACCATTCTCAAACAAGTTCTGGAAGGGCAAAGACTGTTGCAGGAAGGCCAAAGAGCTCAAAACGCTAAGAACCATCAAATCAAACAGTGGCTTCTGACCACTGCATTGCCTACACTTAGTCATTCTCTTACTATTCCAGAATTTGGTCCCACATCTCCTGTCCAAGATGTCCCTAAGTCAGCTACTTCGATATCTTCTGATGATTCATCTCCATCTAAGTAGCTGCTTACTCTATTTTCTGCCTCCTTCCTTTTGATTGATGACAAAGGGGGAGAAGAGTTAGATTAAGTTTATAGGTTTTAGTGGGAAATGGATAGGATAGGACTTTTGGTATATGTTCTGAACTGATTATCTGTTCTATAAAGAGAACTTATTTTGCGAAGCTGAAGCTTCCTAAGTAATAGATGTACTGTTGTAATTTCTGTTATATGCTCCTGAACAATTGAGCTGAATTGTATCATTTTGCCTTACTATAAATGAAACATGTTCTGGTCCCATATGTCTATTAAGTGTGCTTATAAAAAAACAAAAAAAAATTATGGCATGAATTAAGGGGGAGCATATCAACCTTTTATACAACTGTTATATATTAGAAAACGTTAAAAATTTATCAAACGGTTTTTGTCATCATCAAAAAGGGGGAGATTGTTAAGGAAAAATCCCTAAGACATGTTTTGATGAGAACAAAGAGTTTTGATAAGCTTCTTAAGCTTTCTGATTCATTTGTGATCTAATAAGTTCTCTTGAGCGATTTCATAGACAGGGATAAATTACCACATCTCAAGAAGAACATGTCCTATGAATTAGCACATCTTAAGAAGAAGAATTGAGTCTTAGAAGATACTGTCTAAGCTCAATGAGGTGCTCAGAAGCTGATAAGCAAAGGGATAACCTTAGATGACATAGCATGATGCAAAGCAATACAAGGCACAACATGGCAGCCAAGATATTCCTCAGAACAACATGTACTTAAGTTGACAAATACTTAGAAGATACTTCATAAGTTGTCTGATCGTATCTCAGAAGCAAAGTGAGAAGACAATGCTCAGAAGCTTTTGACCAGACTTCAATAGCATGAAGGAAAAATGTCAAGCTTCTCTCAATGATGATATTGTTACATCAACATTAGTTCTACGCTAAGAGGAATAGAGTCAAAGATCAGAAGCCATCGTTAGAAGCTCTCATGCGTTGACGAGCTTAGAAGCTCCCAACGGTCAACTGCTTTTAGCAGTGTACAACGCTTGCAACATTGTATCCGTCTAGGCGCAAAAGCAACAAACAGCTATATTCTCTTTGCTCAAGGGTTCCAACGGATCTATTAAGACAAATGGTCTATAAATATAACATTGAGCCCTCAGAAATTCTTCAATGGATACTACACGAAATTGGTCAAGACATCAGAAGCTTCTCAGCAGCTTCTGAGTAAGTCTACACTCTCTCCTAAACACACTCACTACAAATCAACATATCTGGGACTTTTTTGAGTGTGTTCATAGCTTGTGTCAATTGTCAAATGTATTTTACTTAAGCTACTTTTATTATATCCTAGTTCAGAAGCCAAACATATTTTCATATGTGTGTGTACCTTCTAAGCAATAAGCATAGGCTATTGTATTGTGAAGAAGAGGGCTAAGAAAGTGTTTCTTAGAGGTTTAAGTTGCTAAGAGACTAGTGGAACTATTGATAGAACTGTGTTAAGAAAACTATCAGGGATTAGCCAATGGTTGGCTTGTGTACTATTTGTGATATAGTGAAAAAGCTCACTGGATGTGAGGAGTGGACATAGCTCTGAGTTTGGGGTACCACTATAAATCTCTGTGTCTTCTTTACAACTGATCTCTAAACTAAGCAAGCTAAGCAAATTCTTTAAGAACAAAATTATATCTTCTAAACAATACTTATTTAAGGTCATCTCTTTTTAAATACCAAACTAGCTTCTAAAAGAATTTGAGTCTAGAAAAGGATTTTAAAATGTGTCACAATTCAAATCCCCCTTCCTTGTGACTTATATTTGACTTCATCGGCGACTAAAATGTTTACGTTAATATGGCTCCCCCTACTAATTGTTGCTTGATCTTCAATGCCCCACCCTGAAACTAATGTCGTGATTCTACTCTATGGGAACACTTGCAGGTTTGCATCCAAGTTTTCCTGTTTCCTGCAAAAGGTCAAGCACATACTTTCTCAGAGAGACAAAAAAATGCCTTGTTTTGAGTAGGCTACCTCGATTCCCAAGAAATACTTAAGGTGCCCAAGGTCCTTCATTTCAAACACTGCTGATAATTTCTCCTTGAGTAGTTGTCTCTCAGTCAAATCATCACCTGTAAAAATGATATCATCAACATAAACAATGCTCGAGGAGACTTTTTTAGCCGATATAAAGCTTTCCTTAATCGGCACACTTTGTTTGTTCCCTCTGTTGGACCAAATCCTGGAGGAATCTTCATATACACCTCCTCCTCTAAATCTCCATGCAAGAATGCATTTTTGACATCAAATTAGTTTAGTTCCCACCCAAAGTAGGCAACAAGTTATAGTAAGATCCGAATAGTGTTCATCTTTGCCAAAGGAGCAAAAGTCTCCTCATAATCAATGCCATAGGTCTAAGTGAATCTTTTTGCCACTAGTCTTGCGTTGTACCGATCAATAGTACCATCTGATCCGTGCTTGACTTTATAGATCCACCTGCAACCAACAGGCTTCTTGCCTCCCAGTCTCTCAATAATTCCCAAGTTCCATTCTTCTCAAGTGCTTTCATTTCCTCATCCATAGCTTGGACCCAATTTCTATCTTTGAATGCTTCTTGAACAGATGATGGGATTATCACAAAGTCAACAGCTGAAATAAAACTCTGATGCTGCAGGGAAAGATTTTTACTTGAGACAAAATGAGAAATAGGGTATTTGGCACAAGACCTTTTATCTTTCCTCAAAGCAATAGGCAAATTATCTGTATCAATGTCACAAGTGTTAGAACTCTGAGAATCACTAATAGGAGGGTGAGTTTCAGTACTTACCTCCGTTTCATGGGGTTGTGTCTGGAGCAGGTCGGACTTACTTCTTCTCTGATACACCAAAGTTGGCTCATCAACCTTAGTGTTTGCCGGTGTCGAAGATGATGGTTCCTGCAAAATAGAAGACAAAGGAGGAACCAAAATAAAAGTATGAGACTCAATAGTAGGACTTGTGGAAGTAGGACTAGTAGTAGAACTTAAGACAGGAGTGACAGGCAACTCAGGTAGGAATAGAAACTCAGACTAAGATTCCAAATCATCATGAATGCTCTCCCCCTGAAGCTGAGGACGAGTAAAGTAGGATACATATTCTCATGAAATGTGACATCCTTTGAGACAAAGTACTTTTGACTAGGAGGATGATAACATTTATATCCTTTCTTGTTGGGAGTATAACCCACAAAAATGCATGTGCCTACACGGGAGTCCAACTTACTTCGGTGTTGGTTGTGAACAAGGACACAAGCAACACAACCAAACACTCGAGGTTCAAGACTCTGCAAAAGAGGAACAAAAGGAAACCGTGAAGTCATAAACTGAACAGGACTGACATTACCTAACATTCGAGATGGGACCCGATTAATCAAGTAAGCAGCAGTCAGTACTGCTTGTCCCCCGTATGAGTTGGGAACTGCCATTTGGAAGAGAATGGCTCGAGCAACCTCAAGTAAATGACAATTCTTTCTTTCTGCGACACCATTTTGTTATGGTGTGTCGACACATGTAAACTCATGAAGAATTCCTAGTTGACTAGTAAAATTTGAAAGGCTCTGATTGGCATATTCCCTGCCATTGTCAGAGTGAAATTTTTTAACGCCTTTGCCAAATTGTGTTTGCACCATGTGATAAAATCTTATAAATAATTCTGATACTTCTGATTTATCCTTCATCAAAAAATCCAAGTTGCTCAACAATCATCAATAAATGACACAAACCATTTAGCACCCGAAACATTAGAAATAGGTGCAGGTCCCCAAACATCAGAATGTATAAGATCAAAAGGTTCAGCACTTTTATTGGAACAAGGAGGAAAAGAGACGTGATGATGTTTAGCTAACTCACAAATTTCACATTTAAAAGACTCAACTAAATGACGTAAAAACAAGGAAGGAAACATAGATGTAACTAAAGGGATTGGAGGATGACCAAGACGCTTGTGCTGAAACCAAATTTGTGCGACAGAATGAGAAGACTCGACCTGCAAGCAGGAAGCCAGCGCCTTCGATCAATTTGGTTCATCAGATAAGTAGTATAACCCTCCCTTTTCCTTAGCAACTCCAATTGCCTTCCCCATAATAAGATCCTGAAAAACACAATGAGAAGTGAAAAATGTTACTTTGTAATTTTGATCACGAGTGAGTTTACGAACATATATTAGATTGTGAGAGTGTGTGAGAACATGTAGCACATCCTATAATTGAAGTGAAGGTTGCAAGTTAACACTCAGAAGACAATTCCTCTCAGAAGAAGTATAGGAGGAAAACAAATTGGAATTGAATGTCATGTGGTCGGTGGCACCAGAGTCCAAAATCCAAACATCCTTAGGGATTTTATCGAAAACACTAAAGGATCGAGAGCACACACTCAAACGAGTCATTGGTAGAGAACAATTTCCAGAAGACTTACTGAGAGAGTCAAGTAGGGCCTTTAGACGATTCACCTCCTCCTCTGTGAAGGACAAAGAGTAATAACCAAGATCTTTTCAGCCATCTATAGTAACCAACAAAAAGGGGAGCAACGGTGAGCTGCAGGGTGGCGCGTGGGCCACACGCGCCAGAGGATGGCCGGAGCTAGGGCGGCGCGTGGCGGAGCGTACGGAATCGGATGGAGGCAAAATTTGAAAGGGTGGCTCGGAATTTGATTCCGAAAGTGATGGTGTGGGTGTTGAGATCAACGGGTCAAAAAAGATGGTGTTTTTGGCATTATAGTGGCTGACAGTGAAAAGAAATAAAAAAAACGGTATGAGAAGTATTTCTGAACTATTTGTATGTTCTGGACTGTTGAAGAAGGTGACAAGGCTGCAATGAAGGCAACAAAATGGTCACAATGAAGGTGACTAGGGTTTACCGTAATGAAGACAGGTAGGGTTTATGCGGAAGCAAGTCTCTCAAGATCGAGAGCTCGTGATACCATGTAGTAAAATGTTTTCTGAATATTATTACTCTTGAATTTTGAGTACAAATGCTAATACATTTAAATAGGCGATTCTAACCTAAGGGGCCTGATAAATGGGCCAGATACATATTTACAAATAAATCTACTATTTACAACAAATGGATTAAAGTGGAAAGGAAAAAAATGTAACAACATGTAAAAGGCCTTTGTTTATAAAACATCCCCCACTACTCTCACATATATATTTTCAAAAACCCAAAAATACGCCTATCCCTACCACTCCCACACTCCCCTCCCTCTTCACCTTCCCACTCCCCTCCCCTCACTTCTCTCTCTCTCTCTCTCTCTCTCTCTCTCTCTCTCTCTCTCTCTCTATATATATATATATATATATATATATATATATATATATATCTCACACACACCTTCCACTCTCTCAAGGTCTCACGCACCTCTCTTTCCTCCTCCTTCCATCGACCAAAATCACCTGTAGCTCCTCATCTTTTCCTCTGTTTTGCATTTTTTTTATGCTTTAGGTATGGCAAAGAGTAGGGGTGGTGGAACTTACCGGCCACGAGCACATGAGGAGCGGTATACTACTTTGGTATGTCATAAGAGGACGTGCGGCTGGACCACCAGACCGCGTTGACTACCGAAGAGGCACCATTTTAGGAGCAGCAACTTGCTCCTGCTGCGAAAACTAAGCATTTTGCTCCTGTTGTTGATGCTGAGGCTGCTTCACTTGTTGTTGATGCCGCTGGGCCTTCATCATCCAACACGTACTCATACATTGGCGGTTCGGACGGGTCGATTATCACCTGCTACGGAGACCACGTAGGCAGTGACTCATGGAAATTCAGGGTTTTGAATCCTCTGGGCAGAGGCACCAATCTATCCACCCACTCGGGGTAAGGCTTTCTGTACACCAGCCTATCGAGCGGTTTCAACTGCACACCAAAGAACTTCTTAATGGCGTCAGCTATTAAATTTGGGTCCAGGAGTTAGAGGCCCCGATGGTCTTTCAGGTGGAGGCATTGGTCGCCATATTGTATCTGGGGACCCTACGCCCCTGGCTGCGGTGGGGTCTGAGGTGGAACATCTGTCCATGGCTGTCCAGGCATCACTTGGGCCAGGTTAATAAAGCCAGTTCCTGGTACAGGTGCCTGATTGCCTCGATGAGGTGGAAGTTGGTTCCATGGCTCCTTGACCGGGAAACCATTCATCTGTGTCTGTAAATAAGAACCCTCTGGGTAGGTACCAAGTGCTCCAGAGTACGGCTGGCTGGGAGGTAGGCTTGGCGAGCCAGGTGGGTTCTAAACCCATGGTTGTTGACTCGGGCAATACCCACCTGTCCTGCCAATCCCAGATTCCAGGGTGAAGGCTTGCCCCCTGCGTAGGTCGGATAGTTAGCCGCGGTAGAACATCCATAGGATGATCCTTGCGACATACCTATCGATTCCGTGGCCTCGGGTGGCCTTCTGGCCAATTGCAATTGTCCCTGCTGAATAGAAGCCGCATTAGTGACATTCACCATAATCTGCCCCCCCAGTGTTGGCAGTGGCAAAAGTACAAGGCTGAGGAATTACAGGAGTAGGATTTACCTGATTAGAGAATGCCTGCTAAGGCCCGGCCACGCTCCCACTCGGTCGACACTGTTGCATGTTTCCTATTTGGTTATAAGAAGATGCCTGCTGAAGTCCGACCAGGTTGGTGTACGGTAGGGTCTGATGCATGCCTCCCTGAGAGTTAGGTTGTCCTCCCTGTGATTGGCCGGGGAAACCAGGGTTCATTGTGCTACTAGCTTGCGTAGCATGCCTCTGTTCCATCTCCTTGGCCTGTTGCACCTCATTGTGCACCGTAGGTTTCACTATGTCAGCAAATTGTTGGGACACTTGGTACATTATGTCATGTATCCCCATGTCGATTTGTTGCCGAATGAATGATGTGGTCAGAACCACGGGCTCCTCATAATGTTTAGAGGGTTGTTCATTCGAATCAGCAGTAACCGCTAGGGTGGTACTCCCCGAAGCACTTACTGGCTCAGTGATCTTAGTCTTGGAGGCAGTTGCCTTTTTTGACGCCGAAGGTGGCCCTATACGTAGGTCTCTTCCAGAGCGCAAATGCATACGCCAACAAAAATCCAGTCCAGGCGAATCAAACGCGATGGTTTGTCCACCTGTGTGTGTCCCACCAGGCGTGCCAATTTTTTGTTGTCGTCAAACTCTTATATCCTAGCTGTGGGATCGGCCAGAGGTTTGGACAGTACTTGATTCCTCTGTTCTTCAAGTAATTGCGTTGAGGAAGGAACCATGTTCCTCAACTGTGGGTTTCCCTACTCCTCCAAAGAGTGTTAGGTTGGGTAGAGGGGACGCGGGGATTGGATTATCTACTGGCATATTGCATGAAAGTAAAATAAATGCGATAAAGTAAGATAAATTGTGAGAAAAATAGATTGTGTATTGATTGATGTGTGTCTTTTTACAAGTATTCTTCTTCTCTCTCTCTCTCTCTCTCTCTCTCTCTCTATATATATATATATATATATATATACACACACACACACACACATAGGCCCTCATCGGCCACTATGCGAGCCTACATTTGCCTATCATTGGATCAATTGAAGATCAACGTCTAATCTCGCTCCTAAGCCCTAAGAAATTGGAGCCATACCCACGATCTCACTAGCACGGATAGTGGGATGAAAAAACCTCCCCGCTCCACTTCTTAAGGCTTCTTCTCTCTGATTGACCTTCAACCGCACCCACGTTCTGCCCACGTGCCTCTTTTCCTTGCCTTCCAAGCAAGTCTCCCTTATCTCGGCCATATAGTTCCCCGGCTGATCCTCATCCTCAGCCTGCAGCCATCGTGCTTAGGCAACCGAGCCATTGTGCACGTGGCACTCTATAGGTTAAGACTTATTTTGCCTCTGCCTCATCCATTTATCCTCTAGCGCAACCCTTCCTCTGTGTAACACCCCTTTTTCTACCCATTAATTTATTTGCGTAAAATCAGAGTTTTCAAATTTTAAATACACCACAAGGGATGTCACACTTACTTCGTTAAACATCATGCGCCAAATTACTCGCTTTTCGAAAACAGTCTTAGAATACTTACAAAACGTCATTTGTAAATTAAAATACAACCTCACAGCGGAAAATCCAACAAGTTTAATCATAATAGGCATTGCAACCAGGCAAGGCTTACAATACTAAAATCCAACAACAACAACAATCATAAGTAACTTAAACAACGTCATTCCCCCCCTAGTGTTACATAATCAGAGCAGACGACCCGACTCAGCTAGTGAAGATACCTAAGCCTTCACTCGAGATCACCTGCACATTACCGCATAGGGGTAACATTCAAACAAAAGGGGTGAGTTCATCTAACAATATAATAAAGCTTATGATGAGCACTATGCTAGAGTTATGACACTATATCAACTACATCACGACACATCAAGTCAGTCATCAATATTAATCACCACAACAAATCATCGCAATGCCAGCTATATAAACCACATCACAAACATCAATTCAATCACTACAAAAGCTCATCACAATGTCATGTAAGTATATGAAGTGCAACCCACTCGCGGGCATATGCATGGTGTAACACCCTAAAATTATTTAATTAATTTATTTAATTAAGTAATTGGGGATTTAAATTAAATTGTTTGATATAATGTAATTGATTAGAATTTTATTCGTTGTGGTGGTATTAGGAGGGAGTGGAGGCGCCACTTGCATGACTTGGGCTTAAGTGAAAAGCCCAAGCCCATGATTCCCAAGGTATGCGAAGTGTTAGTTTAGTTGGGGGCTAGGTTTTTGGTGGCCAATTCGCGAAATCAGAAGAGAAAGCAAGAAAGAAAGAAAAGAGCGTGAGATAGAGAGAGAGCAAGGAGGCGGCCTAGAGAAGAAGGAAGAGAGGAATTCGAAGAGCAAAGAAGAGGGGATCTTCGTTGTTGCTGTGGATCTGTAGGTGACTGCATCCTAGGCATCGAATTCTTCTTGAAAAGGTTAGGGGAGCTCTATCACTCTATTTAATAATTCATATGATGAGTTCTAGATCTAGGGTTAGACTAGATTTCTTGATGCATTGTTGATGTTGGTTTTTATATATAGATGTATGCGAATTGAGGAATGCATGAATTCTTGATGTTTCTTGATGCATTGTTGGTATTGGTTATTATATATATATATATATATATATATATATATATATATATATATATATATGCGAAGTGAATGGTTGAGTTTTCCTATACATATGTGTGCGAATTGTAGTGTTGGAATTATAGTCATTGAGATAATTGCAACCTATGCGTTTTGTTTGATGACTTGTGACATTCGAATTATTCGTGAAACTGAAATTGATGTGTTGGATTTGCTTGTGTTTTTCGCGAAATTGGATGGATGGTGTGTAGGCGCCTAGGGCGCCAAGGGGATAGGGAAGATAATGCCCAATTGAAATTTTTGAGAAATTGATTAAAATAAGTATATTTTTAGTTGCTGGAAAATTCTGGGTTTCATACTTTAAAGTTGTTAAGAAAACAATTTTTAGTGTTAAAAAGTGTTGAACACAAAAATTCTGGGTGTTGCCACTGTGTTCTGGGCGCTAGGCGCCTGTGCTGGGCGCTGGGCGCCTGAGGCGTGTGTGTTGCGCGTTGTGCGCGCGCCTGGGCGCTAGGCGCCGTGTCTTGTTTGTGTCGCGCTGGTGTTGCGCGTTGTTCCCCTGGGCGCTAGGCGCCCGTGTCTGTGTTGCGTTGCGTTGTGCGCGCCTGGGCGCTGGGCGCCTGTGGCGTGTTGTGTTGCCTGGGCGCCTAAGGCGCCAATTTTCAGAACGTTGCCTAATTTTTCCCAAACTTATTTTTATCATAACTTTTGACTCAGACGTCCGTTTTGAACGATTCGAAAAGTGTCGTGAAGCTTTTTACGTTGTCCATCTATGGGTCCAATTTTTAAAATGAAAAATTGTTATTTTCTGGCTGTTTGTGGACGCCCAAGTGGCTGTCCCCGGTGATCGTCCCAGTGACATTGAAAAATGATATGAAGCTCTTTAAAGATCCTTTTTGGTGTACAAACGACAGTTTTAGCAAAATAATGTTAAAAATGATGATTTTGACGATGATGCCTTTGGGGCTAGTTAAATGACTGTTTCGCCCTCAGTGGCTAATTATTATTAGTTATGATGTGTAAAAGACTGTTTTGCCCCTAGTGGCCAAAGTTGTAGATAATGATGTGTAAATGACGAGGATGCCCTTAGTGGTTAGTCAAATGACGTTTTTGCCCTCAGTGGTTATGGTTTGAGTTGATTGATGTTTATGTGTGAGTGTCGATGAAAAACCAGTGACGTTTGGGGCCGAAGGGCTAAGTGATGTTAAGGTCTAAATGGCCTAGTGACGTTGTGTGATGATTATGAATTTGGCAGGTGCTGTGCTCCGTGCGAGCAAACCGGTAAGTGACGGGTCACATAGTTGACTATGAATTGAGTAATTGTGTATTTGCGTATTGTGAGTGGTGCATGTCATAGTGTCTCATGCCCATATGCATAAACCCAGTGATGTTTTGAGGCCTGAGTGGCTAAGTGATGATGAGGCCTGAGTGGCTAAGCGACGTTTTGTGAAAAGGTACCTTCATGCATATGCCCGCGAGTGGGTTGCATTTCATAAATCGATATGACATGGGATGAGTTATTGTAAATGATGTAAATGATGACTGTGATGTGGGTGTTTAGTGTATTGGATGCTAATTATTCTAGTGCGTAGCCTGTGATTAGTCCTTATCATATTTTCTATTATATAGACTGAAATGATGCTCACCCTTTCCTGTTTGAATGTTACCCCCGTGTTGGTAACGTGCAGGTGATTCCCAGTGAAGGTCTTAGCTTCACTTTTCTTTCGAGTCGAGTCGTCATGCTCTGATACGTAGCACTCAGGGGGGAAACGAACTCGGCATTTATTAATGATTTTTGGTTGTTGGGTCCATGTGGACTATTTGGTTATGTTTTACTATTTTCCGCTGCGTAGATGGTTGTGTTATGTTGAGTTTTATAAGCGACGTTAAATGAGGCTTGAGATTTTTATGTTGAAGTGCTACGTGAATGAATGATCATTGAGTTAAACTGTTTTTGAAATTGATAAACGACGTTTTGTTTGAAGTATGCGTAACATTCCTTATGGACGAAATTTTCAAACTCTGATTTTTATAAACAAAGTGACGGGTAGAAAGGGGTGTTACATTAGTGGTATCAGAGCAGTTCGGTCTGTCCGGCCGGTAGTTGAGTCGTCGTGTTGAGTAACATTGAGTTTGTTACTCGTTTCTGAATTCTGTTTTCTGTTGCAGTGCTAGAATGGCCAGACGAGACGACGCTGCTCTTGCTGCTGCATTGCAAGCTATGGCTCAGGCGATGCAGGGTCAGCAGAATGCTGGAGATAATGCTGGTTTTCGAAGTCTGACAACCTTCCAGAGGGAGAATCCGCCCACCTTTAAGGGCAAATATGATCCAGATGGTGCTATGGCTTGGCTGAAGGAGATCGAGAGGATTTTCAGGGTGATGAACTGTACTGTTGAGCAGAAGGTCCGCTTTGGTACCCATATGTTAGCCGAGGAGGCCGACGACTGGTGGTTGGCTACTAGGCAGAGGTTAGAGGCTGTGCAGGAAGAGATTACTTGGGAGGTATTCAGCAGGGAATTTCTGAGGAAGTACTTTCCTGAAGACGTCCGAGGGAAGAAGGAGATAGAGTTTTTAGAGCTGAAGCAGGGTGGTATGTCCGTGACTGCCTATGCGGCAAAATTTGTGGAGCTAGCAAAATTTTATCCACACTACAGTGAGGCTACAGCTGAATTTTCAAAATGCATCAAATTTGAGAATGGGTTAAGGCCTGATATTAAACAGGCCATTGGTTATCAGAAGATCCGTGTGTTCGCAGATCTGGTTGACAGTTGCAGGATCTTCGAGGAGGACAGTACTGCTCGCTACAAAGCTACTTCTGAGAAAAGGGGCAAGTTTCAGAGTCGAAGCAAGCCGTATGAGGTTCCTGCGGGTAAGGGTTATCAGAGGGCTGCTGGAGGTAAGGGTTCTAGTGGGGGAGATGCCCCTGCTAGCATTGTCTGTTATAAGTGTGGCAAACCTGGCCACAAGAGTACTACATGCAGGTCGGATGACAGGAATTGCTACCGTTGTGGTAAAAAGGGTCATATGGCAGCTGAGTGTAAGGTCAAGGATGTGGTGTGTTTCAACTGTGGTGAGTCTGGGCATATCAGTACAAAGTGTACAAAGCCGAAAAAGGAAAGGTCTTCTGGGAAGGTTTTTGCATTGGCAGGAGAGGAGCCTGATGATGATGATGGTCTGATTAGAGGTACGTGTTTTATTAATGGTACTTCTCTGAAATCTCTTATTGATACTGGTGCTACCCATTGTTTTATATCTGTTGATTGCTGTAAACGATTGGGTCTTGTTTTATCTGCTATGTGTGGGGATATGGTTGTCGATACTCCTGCGAAGGGGTCGGTGATTACGTCCCAGGTGTGTTCTCAGTGTCCCGTGTCGATCTTCGGCAGGGACTTTATTGTGAATTTTGTTTGTTTGCCATTGAGAGGTCTGGATGTAATCTTAGGCATGGACTGGTTAGAGAATAATCACGTTCATATCAACTGTCGTAGCAAGTCGGTTAGTTTCGGTGAAGAAAGTTCGGTTTTGGTGTCTGCTGGTCAGCTGAAGAAATTGAAGAAAGAAGGGGTTCAGTTATTTGCGTTGATGGCTTCGTTGTCTGCTGAGAGTCAGGCTGTTATTGAAGAGCTGAAGGTAGTACGCGAGTTTCCTGAAGTATTTCCTGATGAAATTCCGGGCGTGCCACCGGAAAGAGAAGTGGAGTTTTCGATTGATCTTGTACCTGGTACGAGGCCTGTGTCTATGGCACCGTACAGAATGTCGGCGTCAGAATTGTCTGAGTTGAAGACGCAACTTGAAGAATTGCTTGAGAAGAAGTTTGTAAGACCGAGTGTATCACCGTGGGGAGCTCCGGTATTGTTAGTGAAAAAGAAAGATGGGAGCATGAGGTTATGTGTGGACTATCGTCAGTTGAATAAGGTAACTATCAAGAATAAGTATCCGCTTCCGAGGATCGACGATCTGATGGATCAGTTAGTGGGTGCCCGTGTTTTCAGCAAAATTGATTTGAGGTCCGGATATCATCAGATTAAAGTAAAGGATGAGGATGTTCAGAAGACAGCGTTCAGAACAAGGTATGGGCATTATGAGTATTCAGTGATGCCGTTCGGTGTGACCAATGCTCCTGGTGTATTTATGGAATATATGAACCGTATTTTCCATAATTACCTAGATCGGTTTGTAGTGATATTCATAGATGATATTCTAGTTTATTCTAAGTCAGAGGAAGAGCATGCTGAACACCTGAAGTCAGTGTTGGAAGTTTTAAAAGAGAAAAAGTTGTACGCTAAGTTGTCGAAGTGTGAATTCTGGCTGAAAGAGGTGAGTTTCCTTGGGCACGTGATTTCTGGTAATGGTATTGCGGTTGATCCGGCAAAAGTAGAAGCAGTATTGGAGTGGGAGTCTCCGAAGTCCGTAACGGAGATTAGAAGCTTTTTGGGTTTGGCTGGGTACTACAGGAGGTTCATCGAGGGTTTTTCCAAGTTGGCCCTTCCGTTGACTCAGTTGACCTGCAAGGGTAAGGTTTTTGTGTGGGATGCTCGGTGTGAGGAGAGTTTTATGGAACTGAAAAAGAGATTGACGACGTCGCCTGTTTTGACGTTGCCTAATCCAGAGGAACCGTTCGTTGTGTATTGTGACGCTTCGAAGATGGGTCTCGGTGGTGTGTTGATGCAGGATGGGAAAGTCGTTGCGTATGCGTCGAGGCAGCTGCGGATTCATGAGAAAAATTACCCTACGCATGATTTGGAGTTGGCTGCTGTGGTATTTGTGCTCAAGATTTGGAGGCACTACCTTTATGGTTCGAGGTTCGAAGTGTTCAGTGATCATAAGAGTCTAAAGTATCTGTTCGATCAAAAAGAGTTGAATATGAGACAGCGTCGGTGGTTGGAACTCTTGAAGGATTATGACTTTGGTTTGAATTATCATCCCGGCAAGGCTAATGTCGTGGCTGATGCTTTAAGCAGAAAGTCTTTGCATATGTCGGCAATGATGGTGAAAGAATTAGAATTGATCGAAGAATTCAGAGATTTAAGTTTGGTTTGTAAATTGACACCTCGCAGTGTCAAGCTGGGAATGTTAAGGATCGATAATGATTTCCTGGGCAGCATCAGGGAAGCTCAGAAGACAGATGTCAAGCTGGTGGATTTAATTAATGGGGTCGGTCAGTCTGAAGGTGAAGATTTCAAATTAGATTCCAGTGGCGTGTTGAGGTTCCGGGGTAGGATCTGTGTTCCAGACGATGAAGAGATGAGAAAGGCAATTTTAGAGGAAGGTCATCGTAGCAAGTTGAGTATCCATCCTGGAGCGACGAAAATGTATCAAGATCTGAAAAAGATGTTTTGGTGGTATGGTATGAAGAGAGATGTGGCACAGTTCGTGTATGCCTGTTTGACCTGTCAAAAGTCGAAGGTCGAGCACCAGAAGCCAGCAGGGTTAATGCAACCGTTGGAAGTCCCAGAGTGGAAATGGGATAGCATAGCGATGGATTTTGTGTCGGGGTTACCGAATACAGTTAAGGGTCATGACGCTATTTGGGTGATCATTGATAGGTTAACGAAGTCTGCTCATTTTATTCCTATTAATATCACTTATCCGGTGTCGAGGTTGGCAGAGGTATATGTCAAAGAAATTGTGAGGCTGCACGGTGTTCCGAAGAGTATTGTGTCAGATAGGGATCCGAGGTTCACTTCCGAGTTTTGGAAGAGTTTGCAGAAAGAATTAGGTTCTAAGTTAAAAATGAGTTCGGCGTATCATCCCCAGACAGACGGTCAGTCAGAGAGAACAATTCAGTCGTTAGAAGATTTGCTGAGGGCTTGTGTATTGGAACAGCGGGGATCATGGGATTCCTACCTTGCGTTGATCGAGTTTACTTATAACAACAGTCACCATTCCAGCATTGGGATGGCACCGTTTGAAGCATTGTATGGTCGAAAGTGTAGGACGCCGTTATGTTGGTATGAGTCGGGAGAAAGTGTAGTGTTGGGTCCGGAGATTGTGCGGGAGACTACAGAGAAGATCAAGATGATCCGTGAGAAGATGAAGGCTTCGCAGAGTCGGCAGAAAAGTTATCATGACAAGCGGAGAAAGGATTTAGAGTTTCAGGAGGGTGAGCATGTGTTCTCGAGGGTTTCTCCTATTACCGGTGTTGGTCGAGCGTTGAAATCGAAGAAGCTCACTCCTCGATTTGTTGGTCCTTATCAGATTTCTGAAAGAATCGGAAATGTGGCTTATAGAGTGGCTTTACCGCCAAATCTTTCGAACTTGCATGACGTGTTTCACGTGTCACAACTTCGGAAGTATGTTTCGGATCCATCTCATGTGATCCATATGGACGATGTAGAGGTGCGGGATAATCTCACTGTGGAGACGATGCCCGTACGGATTGAGGATCGTGAAGTGAAGGCGCTTAGAGGCAAAGAGATTGCATTAGTGAAAGTGGTCTGGCTAGGAGCTGCCGGCGAAAGTATGACTTGGGAACTAGAGAGCAAGATGCGAGAATCCTACCCAGAGTTGTTTGACCAGGTAAATTTCGAGGACGAAATATTCTAAGTGGGGGAGAGTTGTAACACCCTAAAATTATTTAATTAATTTATTTAATTAAGTAATTGGGGATTTAAATTAAATTGTTTGATATAATGTAATTGATTAGAATTTTATTCGTTGTGGTGGTATTAGGAGGGAGTGGAGGCGCCACTTGCATGACTTGGGCTTAAGTGAAAAGCCCAAGCCCATGATTCCCAAGGTATGCGAAGTGTTAGTTTAGTTGGGGGCTAGGTTTTTGGTGGCCAATTCACGAAATCAGAAGAGAAAGCAAGAAAGAAAGAAAAGAGCGTGAGATAGAGAGAGAGCAAGGAGGCGGCCTAGAGAAGAAGGAAGAGAGGAATTCGAAGAGCAAAGAAGAGGGGATCTTCGTTGTTGCTGTGGATCTGTAGGTGACTGCATCCTAGGCATCGAATTCTTCTTGAAAAGGTTAGGGGAGCTCTATCACTCTATTTAATAATTCATATGATGAGTTCTAGATCTAGGGTTAGACTAGATTTCTTGATGCATTGTTGATGTTGGTTTTTATATATAGATGTATGCGAATTGAGGAATGCATGAATTCTTGATGTTTCTTGATGCATTGTTGGTATTGGTTATTATATATATATATATATATATATATATATATATATATATATATATATATATATATATATATATATATATATATATATATATATATATATATATATATATATATATATATATATGCGAAGTGAATGGTTGAGTTTTCCTATACATATGTGTGCGAATTGTAGTGTTGGAATTATAGTCATTGAGATAATTGCAACCTATGCGTTTTGTTTGATGACTTGTGACATTCGAATTATTCGTGAAACTGAA
Organism: Astragalus membranaceus; assembly: GCA_039519185.1. Lineage (NCBI taxonomy): Eukaryota > Viridiplantae > Streptophyta > Magnoliopsida > Fabales > Fabaceae > Astragalus > Astragalus membranaceus. The sequence continues at coordinate 83,045,736 of CM076846.1, read as the reverse complement.
ATTGATGTGTTGGATTTGCTTGTGTTTTTCGCGAAATTGGATGGATGGTGTGTAGGCGCCTAGGGCGCCAAGGGGATAGGGAAGATAATGCCCAATTGAAATTTTTGAGAAATTGATTAAAATAAGTATATTTTTAGTTGCTGGAAAATTCTGGGTTTCATACTTTAAAGTTGTTAAGAAAACAATTTTTAGTGTTAAAAAGTGTTGAACACAAAAATTCTGGGTGTTGCCACTGTGTTCTGGGCGCTAGGCGCCTGTGCTGGGCGCTGGGCGCCTGAGGCGTGTGTGTTGCGCGTTGTGCGCGCGCCTGGGCGCTAGGCGCCGTGTCTTGTTTGTGTCGCGCTGGTGTTGCGCGTTGTTCCCCTGGGCGCTAGGCGCCCGTGTCTGTGTTGCGTTGCGTTGTGCGCGCCTGGGCGCTGGGCGCCTGTGGCGTGTTGTGTTGCCTGGGCGCCTAAGGCGCCAATTTTCAGAACGTTGCCTAATTTTTCCCAAACTTATTTTTATCATAACTTTTGACTCAGACGTCCGTTTTGAACGATTCGAAAAGTGTCGTGAAGCTTTTTACGTTGTCCATCTATGGGTCCAATTTTTAAAATGAAAAATTGTTATTTTCTGGCTGTTTGTGGACGCCCAAGTGGCTGTCCCCGGTGATCGTCCCAGTGACATTGAAAAATGATATGAAGCTCTTTAAAGATCCTTTTTGGTGTACAAACGACAGTTTTAGCAAAATAATGTCAAAAATGATGATTTTGACGATGATGCCTTCGGGGCTAGTTAAATGACTGTTTCGCCCTCAGTGGCTAATTATTATTAGTTATGATGTGTAAAAGACTGTTTTGCCCCTAGTGGCCAAAGTTGTAGATAATGATGTGTAAATGACGAGGATGCCCTTAGTGGTTAGTCAAATGACGTTTTTGCCCTCAGTGGTTATGGTTTGAGTTGATTGATGTTTATGTGTGAGTGTCGATGAAAAACCAGTGACGTTTGGGGCCGAAGGGCTAAGTGATGTTAAGGTCTAAATGGCCTAGTGACGTTGTGTGATGATTATGAATTTGGCAGGTGCTGTGCTCCGTGCGAGCAAACCGGTAAGTGACGGGTCACATAGTTGACTATGAATTGAGTAATTGTGTATTTGCGTATTGTGAGTGGTGCATGTCATAGTGTCTCATGCCCATATGCATAAACCCAGTGATGTTTTGAGGCCTGAGTGGCTAAGTGATGATGAGGCCTGAGTGGCTAAGCGACGTTTTGTGAAAAGGTACCTTCATGCATATGCCCGCGAGTGGGTTGCATTTCATAAATCGATATGACATGGGATGAGTTATTGTAAATGATGTAAATGATGACTGTGATGTGGGTGTTTAGTGTATTGGATGCTAATTATTCTAGTGCGTAGCCTGTGATTAGTCCTTATCATATTTTCTATTATATAGACTGAAATGATGCTCACCCTTTCCTGTTTGAATGTTACCCCCGTGTTGGTAACGTGCAGGTGATTCCCAGTGAAGGTCTTAGCTTCACTTTTCTTTCGAGTTGAGTCGTCATGCTCTGATACGTAGCACTCAGGGGGGGAAACGAACTCGGCATTTATTAATGATTTTTGGTTGTTGGGTCCATGTGGACTATTTGGTTATGTTTTACTATTTTCCGCTGCGTAGATGGTTGTGTTATGTTGAGTTTTATAAGCGACGTTAAATGAGGCTTGAGATTTTTATGTTGAAGTGCTACGTGAATGAATGATCATTGAGTTAAACTGTTTTTGAAATTGATAAACGACGTTTTGTTTGAAGTATGCGTAACATTCCTTATGGACGAAATTTTCAAACTCTGATTTTTATAAACAAAGTGACGGGTAGAAAGGGGTGTTACACATGGGGTACCTTTCACAAACGTCGCTTAGCCTTTTGGGCCTCATCGTCACTTAGCCTTTTGGGCCTCAAACGTCACTGGGTTTATGCACATGGGATGCATGAGACACTATGACATGCACCACGCACAAACACACACAAACACGGTCAACTATGTGACCCGTCACTTACCAGTTTGCCTACTAAGAGGCACAGCACCTGTCAATTCATGATCACACATAACAACGTCACTTAGCCCTTTAGGCCTCATCGTCACTTATTTTAATTCATAATTACACATAACAACGTCGCTTAGCCTTTTGGGCCTCATCGTCGCTTATATTCATCGTCGCTTATTATTCATCGTCGCTATTAGCCGTTATGGCATCATCATCATTTAGAATCATCATCATCAATATAACACCCATCGTCAATCACAAGCATAGCCACTAAGGGCATTACCGTCGAAATCATCAACTTATCAAGGTACTAGCCACTGATGGCATCATCGTCAATCAAACATTGGCCACTAAGGGCACTATCATCTATAAACTAGCCACTAAGGGCATCATCGTCATTTACACATCATTATCATTAAAGTTGGTCTCTAAGGGCAGAAACGTTATTTAGAACATCATCATTGACACCAAAAAGGTTTTAGACACCGAAAACAGTTTTGCAACGCAACAACAACGACCATCGGGGCAGCCACTTGGGCGCCCAGAACCATCAGAAAATAATAAGTTTTCGCTTTTAAAATAGAACACACAGATAGACAACGAGATGGGATTCACAAAACTTTTTGAAACGTTTAAAACGGACACCCGAGTCAAAAGTTATAGCGAAAACAGTTTTTATTAAAAATCGGGAACGTCCTGAAAATGGCGCCCAGGCACTGGGCACCTAAGACACAACTTAGACATCCAGACGCAACACAACGCATGCACACTGACACGGCGCCCTTGGCGCCTGGCGCCCAGCAAGCACAATTCAGCAACACAAACTTTGGCTCATGCGCCCAGCACAAGGGCGCCAATTCATGCAATGGAAAATTCAACCAAAAACGCAACAACTTGGCACGGGGCGCCCAATCACGAGGACGCCTAATTCCGTGGCCAAAATTCCAGCAACAACAATGCTTGGCACAGGGCGCCCCACTCAAGGGCGCCTAATTCTGCACCTAGACAACAAAATCCAGCAACATTATAAACACAAAAGTGGCGCCCTATGCGCCTATGACACCAACAACAACGAATTCGAGCAACACAAATTCCTCAAAGCACATAGAACATATTAAACACCAAATTCCATCATCAAGGCTCAATTCAACAATACGAACATCAAATTATCATAATCATCCCCAACCATCATAAATCACAATATCATCAACAATTACTCAAACACTCGGCACGCACAACATGATTTTATTAACAACAAGTCTTCATATGCCTAGGGTTCATCAATAATCACTAAGAATACATAAAAAGGCATACATAGAGCCTAGCCCCTACATAATCCCCATCATAAAACCCTATTATAGAGAAGATGGGACCCACCCTTACCTTATAGTAGGAGAGCACCAATTCTCTTGATCGAGTCACCAACAGAACCTCGGCAACACAGCTCCTCTCTTCTCCTTCCTTGGATTCGCGAATTCCTCTTCTCCCTCTCTATTTCTCACCAAAGTTGCACAGCCCGCATTGCACAAAAGATAGCAGCATGACTAAACTTCCAAAATTCCCCATTTTTTTTTCTCTAAGAAAAATTCCTGTCTAATACCAAGTTTCCATCTGTCCAAATTTTTGAAACTTACGTGGGAACTTCTCAACCTCATAACCCATTTGCACATGAAATTCTTAACTCTAGCTAAGGCTAATCTTACAAGTGGAGACTCATTCAAAAAGGAAGGCTAATGAAGATTATGTGGTTCGTGAGCCATAAAGAAAAAGGTGTTTCATCACAATAATTTTCATGTTCAAAAATTAATTCTCCAAGGATCCCTCAATGCGTCAGTTACACGATGCTTCCGCCTTCTCCCTTTTTTTTAACAACCATGAATAAACTACAGAGCTACCCCTTACGCAAATCAATTTATCAAAACACAACTTTAAAATCTCAGCAGCAGAGTAAATCCTCAAATGTCTTTGTCAAAGTTGATGTGTATGGTGAACTCTAACAGATAGCACCAATAATAACGACTGCACAGACATGGCGGATTTTTTTTTTGTTTACGACAGCCAGTGGTGGTTCAGTCACGGAAACGGAAGATTCGTGGAACTGGAAAGTGGGGAGCAAAGGTCTTGCGATGGATTGACTGAGCGGATTAACTAGGGTTCTGTTTTCTTTTTCAAAAGCTGCGCAACAGCTATTGTGAGGGAGAAAGAATGATTGGGTATTAAGTGAGGAGGTGAAATCGAGGAGAATAATAGATGCAAGGGTGTGGCGGCTTTTGACTATCAAGGAACAATAGGAATTAGGTTTTGTGAATAAAATGTAAAAAGTGATATAGGGTGAACAATCGAGACCCAAGAAGAATATAAAACCTTTAAATCACTTTAGAATCCCTTTTTAATTGTTTTTGAAGGACTTTAAAAACCAAAATAACTCATTCTAACGATTCTCCAACAAGAACGTAAATTATGAAATGTTAATAATATAAAAAGTATTTATTTATTATTAAAGTCGATAGTTGAGATAAGAAAATAGTTAGAAATCATTAAAATATCAATTTACGACACTTATCACTAATTAAAGACACACCAAAAACATTCACAACAATAACTATGACACAATACACGTAAAATAATTGAAATGAAAGAATTGAGAAATTGGAGTGTTACAATACTTCCCTCCTTTTAGAATTTTCGTCCTCGAAAATCACGCTAATCCTAGTAACAAAGTGAATCTACTTCACACTAAATCTCTTCTAAGGTTCACTTGATACTAGTTCTACCTTAACCTGGGTACAATTGCTTAACAATTCTTTTGATCACTCCTTAGATCAATTCCTTTAATGCAGTACATTAAAACACTATTTACTTCAAGAACTTGACTGTAATAATCACTAGGGGTTTAATAAATTAAATTCCAACAACTTAGATTCTAGTTCTAAGCTCGAAATAGAAGTCCTATTTGTCTCAGTCAAAATTTTGTACACTAAGGACACAAGAACTAGGATAAGATTAAGATGAATTCGCAGCTTAGAGGAATACACGTAAGGAACACAAGAATTTATAAGACACACAAGTATTTAGAAATTAATAATCAACAACCACATCATCATGTAAGACAAGGAAACTATTTTCAGATAGCCCATCATAATTAAATTAGTAGTTCCTGCTAATTTATACATAGTCCTAGAACTTAATGACCTAGGTATATAGGATAATTGATGCAACCTAATAAAATAGACATGTAAAAAAAAATATAAATAAACATGTAAGTATATTGCCTTTCAACCTTCTTATACGCCCAACATATGGTTTTGCTATTTTTTTTTTTTGGGGGAGAATTAAAATGGAACATATAATCTACCAAAACAGTTAACGGCATACTGTAGAGTATTATTAAGAGGACAAGTACAAGTACGAAAAACTTTTAGAGTCTAATTTACTCTACAAGTTCTATTTATCAAGTCGATTACCGATAAAAAGCACATATATCAAGTTAATTCCTGGTAGAACTCCTTCAAAGGTTTTATACTCTTATAAGAAGGAAAGAAACACTATTCATACAATACAGGTATTCGAGGATTCTATTTAACTTGATTAACTAACTTAGAAAAATCACAAAATTAATTAAACTATTAATTTTATTAGCATGCACTTACTAACATTCGCGTTAATTAGGACAAAATATGTTTCAAATATTTTACATGTGTTATACAAACTATTTTGTAAACAAGCAGGTCCACAACAACGAATATTAAGAACAATCACATATATATGAAATAAATAGACCAAAATCAAGGTTGAACACTCTTATTATTATTATTATTATTATTATTATTATTATTATTATTATTATTTTTTACTAACACACTTATTATTTAATCCAATTATAATTTGCACATATCCAAAATAATAATAAACATGAGTTATTGTCGCCTCTTTCATTGGTGGTGAGTTCTTGGGGTGATCAATCCCTCCTACTCACGCAACCAATTAATTAAGGTCACAAAAACTAAAATCTTTCAAATTTACACATAGCAAGTTAAAATAAATAACATAACAGTTTAAGAAAGCACTTAGTCAGTCATGCACGAACTCAGAGCACACAACACCAATAATTTTATGACAACTACAATGTCAAATCCTAGAAGCTCGGACTAATGAAGTCAGAATTCAGAGAACAACAAATATAAAATAAAAGGAAAATCACAGAGTTCACACAGAGAAAACAGAATAGACACATAACACACGGCCTGAGCCGTAGCCGCCCAAGCAGCAGCGATAGCAGCATCGCTCCTCCCAGCCATTTCAATTCACTTGCTACAAAACAAACAACAGTTAGATATAACTGACAACACACCATTGTCAATTGACACTACGACTGGACAACTTGGCCGGACAGACCGAACTTTTGCTCTGATACCACTAATGTAACACCCCTTTTTCTACCCATTAATTTATTTGCGTAAAATCAGAGTTTTCAAATTTTAAATACACCACAAGGGATGTCACACTTACTTCGTTAAACATCACGCGCCAAATTACTCGCTTTTCGAAAACAGTCTTAGAATACTTACAAAACGTCATTTGTAAATTAAAATACAACCTCACAGCGGAAAATCCAACAAGTTTAATCATAATAGGCATTGCAACCAGGCAAGGCTTACAATACTAAAATCCAACAACAACAACAATCATAAGTAACTTAAACAACGTCATTCCCCCCCCCCCCCTAGTGTTACATAATCAGAGCAGACGACCCGACTCAGCTAGTGAAGATACCTAAGCCTTCACTCGAGATCACCTGCACGTTACAGAATAGGGGTAACATTCAAACAGAAGGGGTGAGTTCATCTAACAATATAATAAAGCTTATGATGAGCACTATGCTAGAGTTATGACACTATATCAACCACATCACGACACATCAAGTCAGTCATCAATATTAATCACCACAACAAATCATCGCAATGCCAGCTATATAAACCACATCGCAAACATCAATTCAATCACTACAAAAGCTCATCACAATGTCATGTAAGTATATGAAGTGCAACCCACTCGCGGGCATATGCATGAGGTACTTTTCACAAACGTCGCTTAGCCTTTTGGGCCTCATCGTCACTTAGCCTTTTGGGCCTCAAACGTCACTGGGTTTATGCACATGGGATGCATGAGACACTATGACATGCACCACGCACAAACACACACAAACACGGTCAACTATGTGACCCGTCACTTACCAGTTTGCCTACTAAGAGGCACAGCACCTGTCAATTCATGATCACACATAACAACGTCACTTAGCCCTTTAGGCCTCATCGTCACTTATTTTAATTCATAATTACACATAACAATGTCGCTTAGCCTTTTGGGCCTCATCGTCGCTTATATTCATCGTCGCTATTAGCCGTTATGGCATCATCATCATTTAGAATCATCATCATCAATATAACACCCATCGTCAATCACAAGCATAGCCACTAAGGGCATTACCGTCGAAATCATCGACTTATCAAGGTACTAGCCACTGAGGGCATCATCGTCAATCAAACATTGGCCACTAAGGGCACTATCATCTATAAACTAGTCACTAAGGGCATCATCGTCATTTACACATCATTATCATTAAAGTTGGTCTCTAAGGGCAGAAACGTTATTTAGAACATCATCATTGACACCAAAAAGGTTTTAGACACCGAAAACAGTTTTGCAACGCAACAACAACGACCATCGGGGCAGCCACTTGGGCGCCCAGAACCATCAGAAAATAATAAGTTTTCGCTTTTAAAATAGGACACACAGATAGACAACGAGATGGGCTTCACAACACTTTTTGAAACGTTTAAAACAGACACCCGAGTCAAAAGTTATAGCGAAAACAGTTTTTATTAAAAATCGGGAACGTCCTGAAAATGGCGCCCAGGCACTGGGCGCCTAAGACACAACTTAGACATCCAGACGCAACACAACGCACGCACACTGACACGGCGCCCAGCGCTCAGCAAACAACACGCACAACACACGCACACTGGCGCCCTTGGCGCCCAGGGCCTGGCGCTTAGTGCCCAGCGCTCGCAACACGCAACACACACAACACACACACGCACGCACGGCGCCCTTGGCGCCCAGCGCCTGGCGCCCAGCGCATGGCGCCCAGCAAGCACAATTCAGCAACACAAACTTTGGCTCATGCGCCCAGCACAAGGGCGCCAATTCCTGCAATGGAAAATTCAACCAAAAACGCAACAACTTGGCACGGGGCGCCCAATCACCAGGACGCCTAATTCTGTGGCCAAAATTCCAGCAACAACAATGCTTGGCACAGGGCGCCCCACTCAAGGGCGCCTAATTCTGCACCTAGACAACAAAATCCAGCAACATTATAAACACAAAAGTGGCGCCCTATGCGCCTATGACACCAACAACAACGAATTCGAGCAACACAAATTCCTCAAAGCACATACAACATATTAAACACCAAATTCCATCATCAAGGCTCAATTCAACAATACGAACATCAAATTATCATAATCATCCCCAACCATCATAAATCACAATATCATCAACAATTACTCAAACACTCGGCACGCACAACATGATTTTATTAACAACAAGTCTTCATATGCCTAGGGTTCATCAATAATCACTAAGAATACATAAAAAGGCATACATAGAGCCTAGCCCCTACATAATCCCCATCATAAAACCCTATTATAGAGAAGATGAGACCCACCCTTACCTTATAGTAGGAGAGCACCAATTCTCTTGATCGAGTCACCAACAGAACCTCAGCAACACAGCTCCTCTCTTCTCCTTCCTTGGATTCGCGAATTCCTCTTCTCCCTCTCTATTTCTCACCAAAGTTGCACAGCCCGCATTGCACAAAAGATAGCAGCATGACTAAACTTCCAAAATTCCCCATTTTTTTTTCTCTAAAAAAAATTCCTGTCTAATACCAATCCATCTGTCCAAATTTTTGAAACTTACGTGGGAACTTCTCAACCTCATAACCCATTTGCACATGAAATTCTTAACTCTAGCTAAGGCTAATCTTACAAGTGGAGACTCATTCAAAAAGGAAGGCTAATGAAGATTATGTGGTTCGTGAGCCATAAAGAAAAAGGTGTTTCATCACAATAATTTTCATGTTCAAAAATTAATTCTCCAAGGATCCCTCAATGCGTCAGTTACATGATGCTTCCGCCTTCTCCCTTTTTTTTTAACAACCATGAATAAACTACAGAGCTACCCCTTACGCAAATCAATTTATCAAAACACAACTTTAAAATCTCTCCAGCAGAGTAAATCCTCAAATGTCTTTGTCAAAGTTGATGTGTATGGTGAACTCTAACAGATAGCACCAATAATAACGACTGCACAGACATGGCGGATTTTTTTTTTTGTTTACGACAGCCAGTGGTGGTTCAGTCACGGAAACGAAAGATTCGTGGAACTGGAAAGTGGGGAGCAAAGGTCTTGCGATGGATTGACTGAGCGGATTAACTAGGGTTCTGTTTTCTTTTTCAAAAGCTGCGCAACAGCTATTGTGAGGGAGAAAGAATGATGGTGAAATCGAGGAGAATAATAGATGCAAGGGTGTGGCGGCTTTTGACTATCAAGGAACAATAGGAATTAGGTTTTGTGAATAAAATGTAAAAAGTGATATAGGGTGAACAATCGAGACCCAAGAAGAATATAAAACCGTTAAATCACTTTAGAATCCCTTTTTAATTTTTTTTGAAGGACTTTAAAAACCAAAATAACTCATTCTAACGATTCTCCAACAAGAACGTAAATTATGAAATGTTAATAATATAAAAAGTATTTATTTATTATTAAAGTCGATAGTTGAGATAAGAAAATAGTTAGAAATCATTAAAATATTAATTTACGACACTTATCACTAATTAAAGACACACCAAAAACATTCACAACAATAACTATGACACAATACACGTAAAATAATTGAAATGAAAGAATTGAGAAATTGGAGTGTTACACTCTGGGCGTTCACATTGTTTTTTTTCCTCGAGCCCCACCTTTGAGGTTGTCCCTTCAGCAAATATCTTTTGGAAATTGTCAGGTGGTTTGCCTTGGTGCCCTGGTCTCCTCTTAACTCGGACTTTCCGCCCTCGGTCCACGACTTAATTTATTTTGAGTGTTAACAAGATGCAAGTTGTGGATTGTTCCAAATTGCTAGTGGAAGAGCCTCATTGATCAAGATTTCTAGAGAATGTGATTTCAGGGGTGGACTTTATTAAAGATGAAGTGGTGATAGAAGATTATAAGGTAGGATTTCCTCTCATCCCTAGCAATGGACAAAAAATTGTTTATTTGGTTACGTATGATGGATTGGATGCATATGTGGACGCATCAAAGTCAACTCCAAAAAGTGAGCCTCTTTTGCTTCATAGAAAATCAATGCATGAAGAGGTCAAAAGAGAAGGTTGTCATTTGCCGGTAGAAGAGGCTGTCATAATTCTCCAACCTTTCCTCCTACATCACTCTGCTTCAAGCAATGGGATCCAGGAGCAAGCTCTTATAATATCACCATCATTAGGATTTTCTATACCAAGGTATGGGAACCGGAAGGAATGTCTCATGTTAGGAGCACATCTTGGTCTTTCTACCATAAGCTATGGGATCCAGGTGGTTTCTCACCTTTCTTTTTTTCGTTTCTGGCTTTATTAAATTAGTTAGTGGTCTTTCCTTTTCATCCCTACTTTAAGTTTAGGCTAAAGTGCTCCCGAGGTCCCTTATCTTTATTTAAAGTAACGAATTAGTCCTTTATGTTTTTTTTTTGTCCCAAATAAGTCCTTTATCTTTCAAATTTTTGACACATAAATCCTTTTCCGTTAACAGTGCTGATTTATGTGTCAAAAAAAAGGATTTATGTGTTAAAAATTTGAAACATAGAGGACTGATTTGGGACAGAAAAGGATTATGTGTCAAAAATTTAAAACATAAAGGACTAATTTGGGACAAAAAAAAAAGATAAAGGACCAAATCGTTACTTTAAATAAAGATAAGGGACCCCGGGAGCACTTTAGCCTTAAGTTTATTATTTACATTGGGGACAGTGTAAATTTTAAGCTTGGGGTAGGGCGTTTTCTTTTCTACATTTTTCAATTCATTTTGCATATTGATTTTGTTTTGCATATCATCATATTTTAGTTTATTTTTTTAATTTGCATTGTAGCATCTTTTAACTCCCATTGTATATCTTTTCCTTTCATAAAAAACTTTGTGCCAACGCTTCTCGAAACCTTTAGGAAATCAATGGTTTGAAACCCAATTTTGTGTTCTTGTGGTGGCATAAGGCAATATATTTATGCATGACTATAGAGGTGATTTTTCGCAAGTTGATGATTAGCATAAATTCTTGATTTTGTGTTTCTCATTAATTGAGCTGCAAATGTGAGTTTTGGGCTTATATAGGGGTTTATATTACATCTTGATTGATACCCCTCTTCTTCTTGTTGAGTGTTGTTCCTCTATGGTTGTGCTCCCTAGAACTTGACTTGAAACCTTTTTGAGGCTGAATAAGTTTGTTGGCATATCTGAAAATGATTAAGGCACTTAGGTATTTCTTTCAGGCCCCGGAGTTCTTGTCTACATGTTACCACTAGTTGCCTACTTTGAGCCTAATGCTAATTTTCTTTCTTGGCACCTAAATTGATTGATAAAATATATTTGCGGTGCCTTTTAGAGTACAAGTGAGCAATGTGGTCGTAAAAAGAACAAAAAAAATGATGATCCTCTCTTCTTATTGTGTACCTCCAATAATGCTATTTTGATACGAAAAGGAAAAAAAAGAGAACAAGAGTGGATTATTGTATGAAGAAGACATAGACTATGACCAAGTGCCCGAAATTGGTTGGTCGTTATTGTGTATGTTGAGCATATTGTTTGTGAACATAGAATTTTCATGAGTATTCTAAAAGGCTACCCGTAATTGATTGAAGATGTTGTATAGCCCTTTGAATATCCCTTTCTTCGTTCTTCCTACCTGTTTTCTATTACCCTTGGCCCCGTTACAACCCTGAAAAGACCTTGTGATTTTGATGTGCTTTCAAATAACACAATGGAGAATTGGTTGATAGTCAAGCTTATGGTAGAGTATTTTCTTTGAAGGAACTTGAGAGAATCACTTTACCCTTTAAACACTTTGAGAGTGGATAGGAGGGTGTCCTTATTGGTGTGAAACATAATCTCAAGGAACCTAAGCCTCTAATTGAACTTGATACTGATTACCTCTATTTCTCTTGAATTGCCTATGCCTATTGCTTGATGTGATTTTATCTCGGGTTCCTTACTCATTGTGTCTATGGGTTCCTCTTCTTACTTTGGCCATAGTGGTTGCTTGAGGACAAGCAAAGTTTTAAGCTTGGGGTAATTTGATGTGTCCATATTTGCCTCATATTTCATTGTTTTATTCATGCATATTTAGTTTAATTAGTCATGAGTTCTTTAGTTTTGCTTAATCTTTTATGTAGATTTGGATAATTGCATTCAGTATGTTGTGTTTTGTAGGAAATGAGCATTTTAGTGTTGGAAAGTGGCTTGGATGAGTTGATATGGAACTAGGATTCATTTTGGAAGAAATTGGATGAAAAAGTGACAAACAGATCGATCCACCACTAGGGTGTGTTTCGCGCCACACCCTGTAGTGGAAATTTTAAGTGCTGTCGCGAAACACCACCTGGGTGTGTTTCGCGCCACACCCTGCGATGCAGTTTCGGGTTTAGCGAATTTTAACCTAGTTTTTGGACTATTTTGGGCCCTTTTTGTGCTTAAGTATAAATAGAAACTAGAAATACTTGCCTAGGGTTCTTAACTCCAGATTAGAGAGGAACTTTAGAGGCAAGGATCAAGAATCTTCATCTTCTTTTCTTCTCAAAAATTATGGTTTGAATGTTTCTTAACCTCTTCCATGGATTATCACTTTGATATGATTGAGTAGTTTTCTACTTCGATCTAGGATTGGGTACATCCTATGGTACGTTTATGAGAATGAATTGAACTATTTTCCCCTTTTATTAAAGTTGATCATGCTTTGATTCTATCCTTATTGTGTTTTATTCTTGTGAATTTGTTGGCCACTTATTTCTATTTCACAAATAATTAGGGAAGAATTGACAGGTGAACCTAATTGTTGGATCTATATGGATTGAACTTGAGACCTAAATCACGAAAATAGGTTTAGTCTTTTGAGAAACCAATGAATTATCATAGAGCTTAATGGTTTGAATTCAATTACCACGAAAGTAGGAATTGTTTCAATTGAGCACAGTTTTTGTTACTTGAAAAAGAACATTAACTTTCTTAGGATAAATTCACCTTCAAAGAGGATCAATATTAATGAAAGAAAATTCAATTTGCAATCATAAATAATCCTTGTAAAAATCCCAATCCTAGGATCCTTTCCTATCTTATAACAACAAGCCCTATTTTCTGGCAATTTTAGATTCTAAATGATTTTTCACTATTTCGTTATTAAAATTCTCCTTCAAATTAATCAAATTTTTTTCCTTCTTTATTTAATTAAATTATAATTAGTTGGTACTGAAAAATAACAGTCCCTGTGGATTCCATCTCTTTACTACTTGATGAAAACCGTACACTTGTGGATTTTTCACATCAGTCTGCCTCGAGGTGCCATCGGAATGCAGGAGAGAGTTCAAAGATGAGGTGAAAGATAGATTTCTCCCACTGTGGTCGCCAATGTTATGTACCTTGCAGAGATCTGGACGGATCGGAACTGCAGTTGGTAAGTCACATGTTGTCCAAGTCGAGTTTCAAAGTGATCCCGGGTGGGGTACCTGCGAAGCCACTCTAACGCTCAAGTCAGTATTGAGAATAGCAGATTGTAGTAGGGAATGTTAGTGTAGCTTTGTCAAATGAATGATGTTGGTATTTATATAGATTCGTGTTGACTCTGAGTCGTTAGATCCATCGAGCGAATCTGAGCCGTTGAGGCCTAAGTGTGTCATAGTGGCCTAACTTGTTGTGGATATGGCTCCAATCTATTGGGCTGATCCATGTCTAATTGATGGAGTAGGCCTCATGGCTCTGTCCAGAACAAATCTAGTTTTCAATTGAATTTCTATCTTAAAGATAAATGAATATGTAGGTAATCTAGTCTAATTAAATTACAATAGTTTCAAACACTTGAGTCAAAGTTCGAAAACCTAGGGTGTTATAAGAGGGGTAGAGGAAAGGGTGTGATGTTTTATCCTTTTTAGTGTAATTAAATCTAGACCTTTGATTCTAATCTACTATCACCTCTTATTGATAATTTACTATCTATCTTTTACTATCTACTATAATCTACTAATAAACTAAAATAGTCAATTGAAACTACGAGATAACTGCAATGATATATAAAAAAACACGGGATTAATATTTGTCATTGATAATGAAATTTTTTGAAGACTATTATAAACCTACTGTTCTGTACCTAGCAGTATTTTGGTCGATTGCTGTTGGTAGGTCTCTTGCTGCCCTGGCAGAAGGTCAGTGAGCGCCCAAGGGGGGTACCTACAAAGCCACTCCTTCGCTCAAGTCAGTATGAGAATAAGCTAGTGAATTTGCAATGGAAGAGTGTGTACCGTATAAATGGCTATGCGAGCCGGTATTTATAGGAAATCGATGCTCGTCTGTGGACCGTCTGATTATCAGAATCGATCCGAACCATCCAAGAGTGGTGGCTTTAGTTGGGCTTGTATGTAGTGGATATGGGCCGAATCGATTGGGCTGATCCATATCCAATTGCTAAATGGACCTCTTGGTCCAGTCCAGAACAGTTGCCCCCAAGCCGAGATTTTTCCGGAGGATGGTCTTGGCTTGAAGGATTTTCGTCGGTCTACCGGATGTGTGAAGCCGCGTGGGACACTGCCTTTGTCACGACAGTGTTTTATCATTTTCACTCTCTAGAGTAAAAAAGAGAAATTTTTTCTTTGCCGTAATGCGTTACTCTGTCTGTCTTGTCGGGTCGTACAAGATCACTTCGTTGCGACCATGACTCAGGCCTCCTATGGGGTAATCCTTGTGCCAAGCGTCAAGCTAGGGTGCCGTATCCTGATGTTGGCGCCCTCCTGGGCGCCTTGTGCCAAGTGCTACGTTCTGCTGTTGGGGCCCTCCTGGGCGCCTTGCTGGATGCTTGTTCTGTGTACGCTGGGTGTCTCCTCGTGGAGCAGAATTTTGTGAGACAAGGTTGGGTGCCTTCATGGGTACCTTGGACGCCTCATTGCACAGTGCTGGCTGCCCCCTTGCGAATGACTTGCTTCCAGACCACCTCCTGCCTGGCGCCCTCATGCCAGGTGCCATCAAGCCAGACGCCCTCTGCCGGGCGCCCTCCTGCCAGGCGCCCTCGTGGGCGCTGTCTTGGTGCTTGGCTCCTTGCCAGGCGCCCTCATGGGCGCTGGTTGCTTCCATATCGGCGCCCTTCCAGGCGCCCTCATGGGCGCTGCCTTGGTGCTTGGCTCCCTGCCAGGCGCCCTCATGGGCGCTGGTTGCTACCTTGCCAAGCGCCCTCATGGGTGCCGGCTTGTGTGGACGTATGCTTGGCACTCTGCTTTTTTGTTGCTCATCATGTCTCTTAACCTGCTTTTCTTCTTGATGAAATTTCAGGGCTTGCTTGGTGCCGAGGGGAATTGCTTCTTCCGTCTTCACCATTATCTGTTTGACATCTCCATGATCTTTTAATTTGATCAAGAGGTTCTGGCCGGGAGGCTTGTCACATACCGACCCAACGGGGTTGACTTCGATATCATTGCCTCCTCATTTTTTTATGTTGCATTTTGAAACATCCAAGCTTCCTCTTTATCTAGCTTGTTCCTTATAATTGTAACTGGCGCGCGTTGGGTGGCCTCGGGCGCTGGTCATCGCCTTGCGCATCTGAATGTATAATTTCATATCGCCTTATGGCAATGTTAACTCTAGGGGCAGTTTATCAGGATCGATCTAAATAATAACTCAACCATCTGATGTTGCCATGGTGCCCTGCCTCGCCAGCCTGGGTGCCGCCCGTAGGGGTAGGATCTGGCGCCCTTGTGGGCGCCTTGGGCGCCTTGTCACGTTGATCATGGAGCCGCCTCTTGGAGCAGGATCTGGCGCCCTCAGGGGAGCCTTTTTGCGTTGTTTTGGAGGCCGCCTCTTGGAGCAGCATCTGGCGCCCTCATGGGTGCCTTGTCGCTTTGCCTTGGCTGCCGCCTCTTGGAGCAGGATCTGGCGCCCTCATGGGCGCCTTGGGCGCCTTGTCGCTTTGCCTTGGCTGCCACCTCTTGGAGCAGGATCTGGCGCCCTCATGGGTGCCTTGTCGTGTTCCTGAGAGTGGGCGCCCTCGTGGGCGCCTGAGGCCAGATTGTTCGCGTGTAGATCTTTTGGCGCCCTGCCAGGCGCCCTTTTGGGTGCTAGCTCGTGCTTGACTTGGTGCCCTGCCAGGCGCCCTCTGGGGTGCCGCCTGTGGCTGCCTTGGCGCCCTCTTGGGTGCCGCCTGTGGCTGCCTTGGCGCCCTGCCAGGCACCCTCCTGGGTGTTGTGTTCTCACTTGGCGCCCTCTTGGGTGCCGGGCTGAGTGTTCACTTGGCGCCCTCGTAGGCGCCTTTGTCCTTGGTTTCTGCTTGCACTTTATTTGTTGTACTCTTCGCTTATGCTGCTGATTTGTTTTATGTTGTTTTGCAGACAAGGAGGGGAGAAGGAAGCCTTTAGGTGCCGAACCTAATGAGGCAAGCAGTCCAACTCCTGAGGTATCAGCTTCTATTCGTCCCTCGAAGGGGCCTCGCCTAAGCCTAGTGTAACGCCCCTAAATAATTGATTAATTATTTAATTAATTATTTAGGAATTATGTGGTACAAAATTAATAGAATAATAATATGCTAGTACATGCGGGCCTATTGTTAGGGTTAGGAGTAGTAAAATGAGAGGTGTTAAGGAAAGCCCATGATGTTAAGTCCAATTAAGCTAAGAAAAGCCCATAAGACTAAGTGAGATTATAAGAGGGGAAATTAGGTTAGAGTTTGCTCACTTAGAAGAAAAACAAAAAGGTTTGAGAGAGAGCACTAGAGAAGGGCGCGACGGCCAAGAGGGAAAGAGAGAGAGGAACGGTGCAAGGGGAGAGGAATAGGGCAAGGAACTTCGAATCTTTCAAGGCTAAGGTAAGGGTGGGGTTCTAGCTCTATAATGGGTCCTATGAATGGTTTTATGTAGGGGTTAGGGTTTGATAAGTTGTCACCATGTATGATCATATATTTATGTTGCCTTGTTGAACAATTGTTGTGCGATTGGTGTTCTATGTTATTAGCCCTAGAATTATATTTGTGCTTTGCCATGTTCATAAGGAAAACGATTTGGTATGATTGATGGAGCCCTAGGCGCCCTGCTGCTGATGGCGCCCTGTCCCTGTTGTTGCTGGGCGCCGTTGCTGTTGTTGTTGGGCGCCAGGTGTGGCTGCCCCTGTTGCTGCTCGGCGCCATGGGCGCCGTTGCTGTTGTTGTTGGGCGCCAGGTGTGGCTGCCCCTGTTGCTGATGGGCGCCATGTCTGGCTGCCCGTTGCTTGTGTTGCTGATGTTGCTGGGCGCACTGGGCGCCATGGGCGCCATGTCTGGCTGCCCGTTGCTTGTGTTGCTGATGTTGCTGGGTGCACTGGACGCCATGGGCGCCATGTCTGGCTGCCCGTTGCTTGTGTTGCTGATGTTGCTGGGCGCACTAGGCGCCATGGGCGTCTGATAGATCGCAAGTGCACGCGGGCCTATTGTTAGGGTTAGGAGTAGTAAAATGAGAGGTGTTAAGGAAAGCCCATGATGTTAAGTCCAATTAAGCTAAGAAAAGCCCATAAGACTAAGTGAGATTATAAGAGGGGAAATTAGGTTAGAGTTTGCTCACTTAGAAGAAAAACAAAAAGGTTTGAGAGAGAGCACTAGAGAAGGGCGCGACGGCCAAGAGGGAAAGAGAGAGAGGAACGGCGCAAGGGCAGAGGAATAGGGCAAGGAACTTCGAATCTTTCAAGGCTAAGGTAAGGGTGGGGTTCTAGCTCTATAATGGGTCCTATGAATGGTTTTATGTAGGGGTTAGGGTTTGATAAGTTGTCACCATGTATGATCATATATTTATGTTGCCTTGTTGAACAATTGTTGTGCGATTGGTGTTCTATGTTATTAGCCCTAGAATTATATTTGTGCTTTGCCATGTTCATAAGGAAAACGATTTGGTATGATTGATGGAGCCCTAGGCGCCCTGCTGCTGATGGCGCCCTGTCCCTGTTGTTGCTGGGC
Organism: Astragalus membranaceus; assembly: GCA_039519185.1. NCBI lineage: Eukaryota > Viridiplantae > Streptophyta > Magnoliopsida > Fabales > Fabaceae > Astragalus > Astragalus membranaceus. The sequence goes on along the minus strand of CM076846.1, from coordinate 83,027,443 downwards.
GCCGTTGCTGTTGTTGTTGGGCGCCAGGTGTGGCTGCCCCTGTTGCTGCTCGGCGCCATGGGCGCCGTTGCTGTTGTTGTTGGGCGCCAGGTGTGGCTGCCCCTGTTGCTGATGGGCGCCATGTCTGGCTGCCCGTTGCTTGTGTTGCTGATGTTGCTGGGCGCACTGGGCGCCATGGGCGCCATGTCTGGCTGCCCTGTTGCTTGTGTTGCTGATGTTGCTGGGTGCACTGGACGCCATGGGCGCCATGTCTGGCTGCCCGTTGCTTGTGTTGCTGATGTTGCTGGGCGCACTAGGCGCCATGGGCGTCTGATAGATCGCAAGTGCACGGTCTTGTCGCGTAATAAAAGAGTTATCGATCCACAGGGAGAGCCTAGGTGATTACCAATTTAATTTTCTAAAGTTGATTAACTGAAAAGAAAGTCTTTTTAGAAAGAAGGAATGTTTTTGTTGATGTTTTAAAGATAAAAAGAGACTTGGGGCATTAGTTTCATCGAAATGATAAGGTTTCTGTTATTAATCCTTTCGACTATTTTCTAGTTTAAAGAACGATATATTTCTTAAGACAAGGCGACGGTTGTAGCAAGAGTTTCCTTTCGGAATACAAACGCGTGTTCTAAACTAATTATTAAGCCTATTTTCATGGTTGATTATTATTAGAACCCATTAAGCAAAGACCTTTTCGTGTCTCAATAAAATCAAAACTATTTTCATGTGTTGATTTTATTGTCTAATTTCATAGATCCAACAACCACACTTCCCCTTTTGGTACATCGTGTGGTGTTTTGAAATAATAATGAAAAGTGATTTAATTAGATTTAAAAAATACAAAGCGATTAAGGTGGAGAATAGTCTCGGGAATTAATTAGTAGGAAGCCATCATTTGATTGTTGCCAAAAACCCCAAGACTAAGAAAGTCTACTCACTCATGATCATTGTAGACAAAAGAGGAGAAGAGGAAGATTGCATATTTGTAAATTGCAAAAATTTGTAAAGAAAGCGATAAGTTGCGGAATGCGTAAATTGCAAGAATTGTAAAGAAAGCGATAAGTTGCGGAATATGTAAATGAGTTAGGAATTAAATGTTAGAATGGCAAGAAAATAAATGTTAGGAATTGAGAAAATTGCAAAATTATAAATAGCGGAATTGTAAATGACAAGAAAGTAAATTGCTTAAAAAGTAAATTGCAAGGAATTTAAATGACTTGGAAAATAAAAGGGCAAGAAAGTAAAAGAGCAAGAATTAAAAGAGCCAGAAAGTAAAAGGGCAAGAAAGTAAATAAGCAAGAATTAAAAGGGCAAGAAAGTAAATAAGCAATAATTAAAAGGGCAAGAAAGTAAAAGAGCAAGAATTAAAAGAGCAAGAAAGTAAAAGGGCAAGAAAGTAAATAAGTAAGAATTAAAAGGGCAAGAAAGTAAATAAGCACGAATTAAAAGGGCAAGAAAGTAAAAGGGCAAGAAAGTAAATAAGCAAGAATCATAAAGAACATGAAGAGTAAATTGAAGTCATAAATCTTAGAGAGTTTTTGAGAGTGATTTTCTAACAAAATTCAAGTGTTCTTACAAGTGAGGATCAATGTCCTATTTATAGGAAAAAATGAGGGAAAAAGCACTTGAGTGGAGGGGCAAAATAGTCAACTCAAGTTTGGCAAAGATAGCCATCAAAAGTGGACAAGCATAGCCATCAACAAGTGGACAAAGCACTTGAGTGGAGGGGCAAAATAGTCAAAAAGAAGTAAAAAATCAAGTTGGCAAAGATAGCCACAAACAAGTGGCTGCAGCCAAAATTGACTGCTTCTTGGCGCCCTTGGCGCCCTGTCCTGCGCCAGTTTGCGCTGTGCTGCTCCTTGGCGACCTTGGCGCCCTGTCCTGCGCCAGTTTTGCGCTGTGCTGCTCCTTGGCGCCCTTGGCGCCCGGCAGAGTGCCTAGTGCTGTCGAAAAAATTGTTCCTCCTCAAATATTTTCTTTGTTCTTCATTTTAGCTCATATTTTCTCTTTTGCTTCAAAATAAGACCTGAAAATAAAAAGTAAACATTTGTAGTAAAATAGGTCAAAAAAATATATTAAAGTAAAAAAACTTAATAAAAATAAGGCTAAAGTGCTCCTGGGGTCCCTTATCTTTATTTTAAGTAACGAATTAGTCCTTTATGTTTTTTTTGTCCCAAATAAGTGCTTTATCTTTCAAATTTTTGACACATAAATCCTTTTCGGTTAACAGTGCTGATTTATGTGTCAAAAAAAAAGGATTTATGTGTCAAAAATTTGAAACATAAAGGATTGATTTGAGACAGAAAAGGATTTATGTGTCAAAAATTTAAAACATAAAGGACTGATTTGGGACAAAAAAAAGATAAAGGACCAAATCGTTACTTTAAATAAAGATAAGGGACCCCGGGAGCACTTTAGCCTAAAAATAACTATTAAAAAGACTCTAAAAATAGGCTTATCAAACTCCCCCATGCTTGAACCTTTGCTTGTCCTCAAGCAGAAACAGTGTAAATCTTTAGGCCAATTCTGAAGGAAAATTATTTTCACATCGAAACATTAAGTGAACTGTGGGGTAATTCTAACACTTTGGTTTAAGAACTACTATCTGGGCTTCTTGTGGAATTGGGAGACAATTTTAAAGTATCAATACTCTAGAGAGGGTATCAATGTCATCATAGAACCGGTTCCCCAGCATTCTTAAGTTTGGGGCCTCCATTCACTAAGACCGGGTCTCAAAGGAGGGTCTTTATACGTTGGACATTCAAGCATTTTTCTTTTCTTTTTGATTTTATATGCTAACCATTCATTTTCACATTTAAAATGCACCAATTTTTGCATTTTGAATTGGTTTTGCATTTTTTTTAATATACCCCAACTCAGACGTTTTTCTCCAGTAACCGCGCATCTAGTGAATGTCACCAGGAGAACCAGGTTACAAGTTTCTTTTCAGTCCTTCTAATTGTATTAATAACTGAAAACAGTCTCAATAGTGTGTGTGTGAAAAAGCCCTAGAAGTAGAAATCGAACCATGATACATTTTTTGTTGTTCGCAACCAGCCCACCTAGATGATTGCTAATAAAAATTGAAAAATTATTTTTGTCCAGAAAAGGCTTATCTAAAACATGCTTAGGGTTCACAAAGTTTCATCATGGGGGGAGCAGATATAACTCAAAGTACAAAAAGATAAAAAGTCAGCAAAGCAATAAAGACATACCCAATAAAAGCAATAAAATACCCCCCATGCTTGGACTAGGCATTGTCCTCAATGATTTTTCAAATAAAACAACACAAAAGGGGTTAGGATAGCTCACCGGATCACAGCTGCCCGGGCGGGGGACCCTGGTTGATGTTGAAATGATGCATTAGGGTTTGGAACATGTCTGTTACGTGCTCCAATTGCTGGCTGTGGTACAGCTGGTCTTTCCTGATTAGTTTCAGCTCTTCATTTTGCCTTTGCAGCTCTCCATGATTGACATAATTTCTAACCGTGAGCTATATATATATATATATATATTTTGTTTTTCAATTGGGATCATGTAAAACTAAACTAGTTCCTTTCTCAATTGGGTCACCAATCAAATAATTTTTCAACCTTTGACCATTGACTTTAAACGATCCGGTTTTCTCGCTCCAGATCTCTACAGATTCGAAGGGGTAAACCTTACGGATTTCAAAAGGACCGGACCATCTTGATTTTAACTTTCCTGGGAAAATTTTTAGCCTGGAATTAAATAATAACACCAGATCACCCTCCTTGAATTCTCTGCGAATGATACGCTTATCATGCCAATTTTTTGTCCTTTCTTTGTAAAGTTTGGCATTCTCATAAGCATCCATTCTCAGTTCTTCCAATTCGTTTAGTTGGAGTTTTCTTTTTTCTCCGGCTAATTCCATGTTCAGGTTAAGGCGTTTAATTGCCCAGTAAGCTTTGTGCTCTAGTTCAACCGGAAGGTGGCAAGACTTCCCATAAATTAATTTGAAAGGAGTCATTCCTATGGGAGTTTTGTACGCAGTCCGATAAGCCCAGAGAGCATCATCAAGCTTTACCGACCAGTCTTTTCTTGAGGTCGAAACAGTGTTTTCTAAAATACTTTTAATTTCTCTGTTCGATACCTCAACCTGACCACTAGTTTGAGGGTGGTAAGGCGTTGCAATTTTGTGCTTTACACCAAACTTTTGCAGTAACATTTCAAAATGTTTTGAGATGAAATGGGATCCTCCGTCGCTTATGACAACACGAGGGACCCCGAATCTTGGAAAAATTATTTTTTTGAAAAGTTTTATGACTACCTTTGCATCGTTTGTAGGAGAAGCAATGGCTTCGATCCATTTTGACACAAAGTCAACAGCTACCAGAATATATTGGTTTCCAAAAGAAGATGGAAATGGTCCCATGAAATCGACACCCCAGACGTCAAAAATTTCAACCTCTAAGATATTATTTAAGGGCATTTCATTTCTTTTCGAAATATTTCCGGTGCGTTGACACTGGTCGCATTTAGAAATGAATTGATGTGTGTCTTTAAAAAGGGACGGCCAATAAAAACCAGATTGTAGAATTGTTGTAGCAGTTTTTGAAGAACTGGCATGGCCGCCATAGGAAGAAGAATGACAATGGTATAGAATGTTACTTACCTCTTCTTCCGGAATGCATCTTCTGAACACCCCGTCTGCTCCTCTTTTAAAAAGCAGTGGCTCGTCCCAGTAATACTGTTTAAGATCATGGAAGAATTTCTTCTTCTGCTGATAATTTAAATCTGGGGGGAGTACTCTTGCTGCAAGGTAGTTTACAAAATCTGCATACCATGGTGCTTCAGTTTTGACCAATGAGAAGAGTTGATCATCCAAAAATGTATCATTAAGTGGCAACTCTTCTTCTTTTGTTCCTTGTAGACGGGACAAATGATCAGCCACAACATTTTCAACGCCTTTTTTATCCTTTATTTCAAGATCAAATTCTTGTAGGAGTAAATCCCATCGGATCAATCTCGGCTTGGCATCTTTTTTGTTTAACAAATATTTAATGGCCGAGTGATCAGTATAAATGATGATTTTTGAACCTACCAAATATGATCGAAACTTATCAACGGCAAAAACTACCAATAATTCTTTTTCAGTTGTGGCGTAATTCATTTGTGCCTCGTCTAAGGTCCTGCTTGCATAGTATATGGCATGCAATTTTTTTCCCTTTCTTTGCCCCAGGACTGCCCCAACTGCATAGTCACTTGCATCGCACATTATCTCGAACGGAAGATTTCAGTCCGGTGGCTGTATGATTGGGGCAGTAACCAAAGCCTTTTTCAACCTGTTAAAAGCTTCAAGACAAAGATCATTAAAAATAAAGGCTGCATCCTTAAGGAGCAGACTTGTCATAGGTTTTGAAATTTTTGAGAAGTCTTTTATGAACCGGCGGTAGAAACCCGCATGGCCTAAAAAGCTTCTCACCTCTTTTACTGAGGTGGGAGGTAGAATTTTTTCAATCACCTCAATTTTTGCACGATCTACCTCAATACCTCTATTAGAAATTAAGTGTCATAGGACAATTCCTTCATTAACCATGAAATGACACTTTTCCCAGTTTAGAACTAGGTTCACCTTCTCACACCTCTCTAAGACTTTTTCCAGATTGGCTAAACAGTTTTGAAAATTTGAGCCATGGACGGAAAAGTCATCCATAAACACTTCCATTATGTTTTCAACAAAGTCTGAGAATATGGACATCATACACCTTTGAAAGGTAGCAGGAGCATTACATAGACCAAAGGGCATCCTTCTATAGGCATAACTGCCAAAAGGACATGTGAAAATTGTTTTTTCTTGGTCGCTAGGGTGGATGGGAATTTGGAAAAATCCCGAATAATCATCCAAATAGCAGAAATGTGAGTGTCGTGCTAACCTTTCTAGCATTTGATCAATGAACGGGAGAGGGAAGTGATCTTTCCGGGTAGCTTTGTTAAGCTTTCTGTAATCAATACACATTCTCCATCCCGTAATTGTCCTTGTGGAAATGCATTCATCCTTTTCATTTTTAATAACTGTTAAGCCTCCCTTCTTAGGTACTACTTGAACAGGACTAACCCACTTACTATCGGAAATAGGATATATTATCCCAGCATCAAGGAGTTTTAAAACTTCCTTTTTAACAACCTCTTTCATGTTTGGGTTTAATCTTCTTTGATGCTCGATAGAAGGTTTATAGTCCTCTTCCAGTAGTATTCTGTGTATGCAGATTGATGGATTTATTCCTTTAATGTCCTCAATAGTATACCCTATGGCTTTGGGATACTTTTTAAGAACATTAAGAAATTTTCAGTCTCATTTTGTTTTAGATCTGCATTTACAATTACTGGAAAAGTATAATTAGGGCCAAGAAACTCATACCTGAGAGATGCTGGTAAGAGCTTCAGTTCTATTTTTGGTGCTTCTTTTGGGAGAGGTCGAGGTTTTCCCTCACCCAAAGTTTCAGTACCCAATTTTTGTGATGGTGGATTCTCATCTAAAAGTTTTATGTAGAATTGGGTTTCCTCTGCTGCATTTGTATCTGTGTTGCCTAAAAGGCAATCTTCCAGACTATCTTGTGAAGATGATGCTAAAGAGCAGTCTCGCACGCAATAGTCTACAATATCAATCCTGCAGCATGAGTCCTTTACAGACGGACTCCTCATGAAGTTTGAAACTTCAAACTCAACCTTTTCATCCCCTACGTTAAAAACCAACTTACCGTTTTTAACGTCAATTATTGCCCCTGCAGTAGCTAAAAAAGGCCTCCCTAGAAGAATAGGAATTTGAGAGTCTTCTTCAATTTCCATTACAACAAAATCCACCGGTATAAAAGTTTGCCCTACCTTGATAGGGACATCCTCTAAGATTCCATTGGGGTATTTGACGGAACGATCTGCCAACTGTATTGTCATTTTTGTGGGCTTAAGTTCACCTATCCCTAGTCTTTTGCAAAGAGAAAGAGGCATCAAACTTACACTGGCTCCTAGATCACGCATTGCTCTGTTTATAGTTTCACTTCCAATTACACAAGGTATGGAAAAACTACCTGGATCTTTGAGCTTTTGTGGCAGCTTGTTCTGGATAATTGCACTGCATTCTTCTGTTAATGCAATCGTCTCATAGTCGTCTATTTTTCTTTTCTTAGATAAAATTTCTTTCAAAAATTTAGAATAAGACCGCATTTGAGACAATGCATCAGTGAAAGGAACGTTGATGTAAAGCTTTTTAAGCAAGTCGACAAACCTTTTGAATTGCTCGTCAAGTTTGTTTTTTGCAAATCTTTGGGGAAAAGGAATGGGTGGTTTGTATGGTGGTGGGGGGATGTGTGGTTCTTCTCTTTTTTTTCTGGTTCTTTCTCTTTTTCTTTCTCTTCTTGCTCACATGGTAAATTATGTTTTTCACTCACAATTTTTTCTTGGTTTGCTCTTGGTTCCTCTAATTGTTTTCTGCTTCTAAGGGTGACGACATTTATTTGGCCATTTGGATTTTGTTCTGGTTGCCCAGGAAATACCCCCGAAGACTTAGAGGATGAAGCCACCTGTGTTGCCACTTGAGTTATTTGATTTTCAAGCATCTTATTATGAGTGGCAATAGAGTCGACTTTTGATACTAATTTGATAAGTGTGTCATTCAAATAACCAGTTTGATTTTTGAATTCTTCATTTTGTTTTGTTTGAGATGACACAAATTTTTCCATCAAAAATTCCAAGTTCGACTTTTGCGGGTTGTTTTGTGGGTTGTTAAAAACCCTTTGATTCTGAAAACCAGGAGGTGGTCTAGGTGCTGGATTGGGTGGAGGATTTTTATAAGAAAAATTTGGATGATTTCTCCACCCAGGATTATAAGTATTTGAAAACGGATCTTCTTTTTTAGCGTAGTTAACATGCTCATTTCCAGTACTAGATGCCTCAAGCTGGCATTCAGCTCCAATATGGCCAACAACCCCACATAATTAACATGGTGGAGTAGTAGGAGAAAGAGTTTGTGAAACGGCACTTACATTTAATTTTTCAAATTTTTGAAAAAGTGCGTCCACTTTTGAGGTTAGATGATCAACAGCAGATATTTCATACTTACCTGGCTCTTTTGATGATGCTGGTTTATTTGTTATGGCTCGCTCACTTGTCCATTGACAATGGTTTTGAGCCATATCTTCAATGAGTGCATAAGCTTCAGTAAAATTTTTGTTCATTAAAGCTCCACCTGCAGCTGCATCAACAGTCATTCTTGTTGCATATTGTAATTCATTATAAAAAGTGTGAACAACGAGCCATTCTCTAGTCCATGATGGGGGCATAGCCTTAACATTTCTTTGAAACGTTCCCAGGTATCATAAAGAGATTCCCTGTCGTTTTGAGAAAATTGAGTAATTTGACTTCTCATTTGAGCTGTTTTACTTGGGGGAAAGAACCTAGCAAGAAAAGCTTGTTTTAATTGGCCCCAGCTGGTAATGGATTCCGAAGGCAAAGAATGTAGCCATGATCTTGCTCTATCCCTTAATGAAAAAGGGAAGAGCTTTAGTCTTATGGCATCTTGAGGTACCCCATTTAATTTGAGAGTTCCACAGTATTCCAGAAAAATTGAAATATGAAGATTTGGGTCCTCCGTGGGAGAACCAGAAAATTGGTTTTGTTGAACCATTGAAAGCAGAGATGATTTGAGTTCAAAATTATTTGCTTCCACATTTGGATGTACAATGACAGCCGATGGTTCTGCTGAAGGTGTTGCGTACTCTTTGAGAGCACGATTTTCATTAGCCGCCATTTGGTTATCGAGAATTTCTCTCCTCCTTCTATGTAAGAACCTTTCGATTTCGGGAATTTGTTGAACAATTTCTCTGAAACTTCTGGTTCTTCGCATTCGAGGGACAAGAGAAGATAAAGTAAAAATAAAGAAAATAAAACTTCAGTCTAACCGGTTTCAAAAAACTTAATTAATATCACTGCCTCCCCGGCAACGGCGCCAAAAACTTGATAGGCCGCAAGTGCACGGTCTTGTCGCGTAATAAAAGAGTTATCGATCCACATGGAGAGCCTAGGTGATTACCAATTTAATTTTCCAAAGTTGATTAACTGAAAAGAAAGTCTTTTTAGAAAGAAGGAATGTTTTTGTTGATGTTTTAAAGATAAAAAGAGACTTGGGGCATTAGTTTCATCGAAATGATAAGGTTTCCGTTATTAATCCTTTCGACTATTTTCCAGTTTAAAGAACGATATATTTCTTAAGACAAGGCGACGGTTGTAGCAAGAGTTTCCTTTCGGAATACAAACACGTGTTCTAAACTAATTATCAAGCCTATTTTCATGGTTGATTATTATTAGAACCCAATAAGCAAAGACCTTTTCGTGTCTCAATAAAACCAAAACTATTTTCATGTGTTGATTTTATTGTCTAATTTCATAGATCCAACAACCACACTTCCCCTTTCGGTACATCGTGTGGTGTTTTGAAATAATAATAAAAAGTGATGAAATTAGATTTAAAAAATACAAAGCGATTAAGGTGGAGAATAGTCTCGGGAATTAATTAGTAGGAAGCCATCATTTGATTGTTGCCAAAAATCCCAAGACTAAGAAAGTCTACTCACTCATGATCATTGTAGACAAAAGAGGAGAAGAGGAAGATTGCATATTTGTAAATTGCAAGAATTTGTAAAGAAAGCGATAAGTTGCGGAATGCGTAAATTGCAAGAATTGTAAAGAAAGCGATAAGTTGCGGAATATGTAAATGAGTTAGGAATTAGATGTTAGAATGGCAAGAAAATAAATGTTAGGAATTGAGAAAATTGCAAAATTATAAATAGCGGAATTGTAAATGACAATAAAGTAAATTGCTTAAAAAGTAAATTGCAAGGAATTTAAATGACTTGGAAAATAAAAGGGCAAGAAAGTGAAAGAGCAAGAATTAAAAGAGCAAGAAAGTAAAAGGGCAATAAAGTAAATAAGCAAGAATTAAAAGGGCAAGAAAGTAAATAAGCAATAATTAAAAGGGCAAGAAAGTAAAAGAGCAAGAATTAAAAGAGCAAGAAAGTAAAAGGGCAAGAAAGTAAATAAGCAAGAATTAAAAGGGCAAGAAAGTAAATAAGCAAGAATTAAAAGGGCAAGAAAGTAAAAGGGCAAGAAAGTAAATAAGCATGAATCATAAAGAACATGAAGAGTAAATTGAAGTCATAAATCTTAGAGAGTTTTTGAGAGTGATTTTCTAACAAAATTCAAGTGTTCTTACAAGTGAGGATCAAGGTCCTATTTATAGGAAAAAATGAGGGAAAAAGCACTTGAGTGGAGGGGCAAAATAGTCAACTCAAGTTTGGCAAAGATAGCCATCAACAAGTGGACAAAGCATAGCCATCAACAAGTGGACAAAGCACTTGAGTGGAGGGGTAAAATAGTCAAAAAGAAGTGAAAAATCAAGTTGGCAAAGATAGCCACAAACAAGTGGCCGCAGCCAAAATTGACTGCTTCTTGGCGCCCTGTCCTGGGCCAGTTTGCGCTGTGCTGCTCCTTGGCGCCCTTGGCGCCCTGTCCTGCGCCAGTTTTGCGCTGTGCTGCTCCTTGGCGCCCTGCAGAGTGCCTAGTGCTGTCTAAAAAATTGTTCCTCCTCAAATATTTTCTTTGTTCTTCATTTTAGCTCATATTTTCTCTTTTGCTTCAAAATAAAACCTGAAAATAAAAAGTAAACATTTATAGTAAAATAGCTCAAAAAAAATATTAAAATAAAACAAACTTAATAAAAATAACTATTAAAAAGACTCTAAAAATAGGCTTATCAGTGCCATGTCTGGCTGCCCGTTGCTTGTGTTGTTGATGTTGCTGGGCGCACTGGGCGCCATGGGCGCCATGTCTGGCTGCCCGTTGCTTGTGTTGCTGATGTTGTTGGGTGCACTGGGCGCCATGGCCGCCATGTTTGGCTGCCCGTTGCGTGTGTTGCTGATGTTGTTGGGCGCACTGGGCGCCATGGGCGCCACGTCTGGCTGCCTGTTGCTTGTGTTGCTGATGTTGCTGGGCGCATTGGGCGCCATGGGCGCCACGTCTGGCTGCCCGTTGCTTGCGTTGCTGATGTTGCTGGGCGCACTGGGCGCCATGGGAGCCATGTCTGGCTGCCCGTTGCTTGTGTTGCTGATGTTGCTGGGCGCACTGGGCGCCATGGGCGCAATGTCTGGCTGCCCGTTGCTTGTGTTGCTGATGTTGCTGGGCGCATTGGGCGCATGTCTGGCTGCCCGTTGCTTGTTTGCTGATGTTGCTGGGCGCACTGGGCGCCAAGGGCGCCAAGTCTGGCTGCCTGTTGTCTGATTGTTGCTGGGCGCACTGGGCGCCAAGGGCGCCAAGTTTGGCTGCCTGTTGCCTGTTGTCTCATTGTTGCTGGGCGCACTGGGCGCCATGGGCGCCAAGTCTGGCTGCCTGTTGCCTGTTGACTGTTAACTTGTTAAGTGGCTAATTGTTGATTAAGTCGTTAATTTGTTAATCGTTAATTTATTGAGTTGGTAACCGTAGGTTGAGTTGTTAAACTGTTAACTTGTTAAATTGCTAAATTGTTGGCTCAGTTGCTGATTTGTTGATGATGTTGCACCTATTTGTGATTACCATTGTGTGAAGTTGGCGACGTGTATCTAGTTGGATTGCCTCTATTTATTGGCAAGATATTATGTTGTAGGCCTTTGGCCAACGTTGAATTCCGTTGTTGTTGTGTGTTGCTATGTAATCATTGTTAGTTGTTTGTGCATTCACATCGCGTCGCATACATAGCATTTTCATGTTGGAGCTATGCTCAAAACACGACGGCCTGGACTGGCAAATTATGTTGAAGGCTTATGCCTTGTTGATGCCTCTATTTATTGGCAGATTTTTACGACGACGACGGGAGTTCTGCTCCAATGGTACCACATGCATGTGCATAGTATTGAGTCGCATTCATATTGCATACTTGAGTGGCTATGTTAATGACTTGTGATTGATTGAAGTTGTTGATGACGGCGAAGTGGTATGTTGATTACTTGTGATTGATTGAAGTTGTTTGATGACGGTGAAGTGGTGAACCTATGTCTTCTGATTCTAACATACTGCTTTTCATATGTTCTATTATATGGTTCGATATCTCACCCCTTCTGTTTGAATGTTACCCTCCTGTTGGTAACGTGCAGGTAATCACGAATGAAGGCTGCTTACCTTCGTTAGATCGAGTCGGTGTCGTCGCTCTGATACGTAACACTCGGGGGGATGAACACGTGTTTTCCTTATTATTTTGTTATGATTATTTTATTGTTGAAACTTAAAGTCGTCATTTTCAAGGATTTTGCTGTTTTTTTGAGCTGTCTTAAGTTGGTTAGAGACGCCACGATTATTTCGAATTGACTTTGTTGTGAATCCGCTGCGTAGTAATGAAGGTGACTTATTTTTAAAGACTAAAAGGTTATTTATTGGTTCATCCAAAAGTAAAGTGTTATGTATCTGTTGTCACAGGCGAATTAATCATGTTTGTTGTTTTTAAGAAGAAAGTGTGGCACTCCATTCATTCGTTGGAAATTTTTATAAACTCTGATTTTTCGTATCATTTTACCGGGTAGAAATAGGGTGTTACACCTAGGAGCTCCTAGTCGAGCTAGTAAGGATCCATCGGGGGCGTCGATGGTTCCACTTGACTCTACTACCCTGGGGGTTCAAAGTAAGTCCAAGCGCAAGAAAAATTGTGGTCGTCGCCCCCCTGAGAGGGATGAGTACAAGAAGAGGGTGGAGGAGCTCCAATCTGAATTGGATAGTATGAAGAACCTGAAGGATGAGGCTGAGACAAAGGTGCAGATGGTGGCCGGGAAGGCTGTAGACTTTTCCTATGCCGCCTATGATAAGGCGACTAGCCATGTTCAGTGTTTGTATCTGGAAGCCATTCTAGAGTCGAGCGTCTTTCAATTTGATCATGATGTTAGGGACGGGAGGATCGTCAAATACCACTCCAACGGGGTTGACTTCGATGTCGTTGCCCCCTGATTATTTCTTTCAGTCCAGTTGCTTTGATTGTGTAATTTTTCTTTGACTTTTCGAATTTCATTATGTGTCTTGCTTAATGGAACCTTGCTGTCTCCGGGGTGATTTTTGTATTACATTTCACCCCAACGAGGTTGACATCGATGTCATTGTCTGCTGATATTTATGTTACCTTTTGAAACGTCTATGTTTCTTCTTTGCCTAGCTTGTTTCTTATGTTTATAATTGGCACGCGTTGGATGGCCTCGGGCACACGTTCTTGCCTTGCGCACCTGAATATACAATTTCATATCGCTTCGTGGCAAAGGGCTGTGTTTTGAAGTTGGCGCCATCGTGGGCGCCTTGTGCCATGCCTCCTGATGTTGGCGCCCTCCTGGGCGTCTTGTGTCAAGGTGCAAAGTCTTGATGTTGGCGCCCTCTTAGGCACCTTGTTGGGCTCAGGCGCGAGTCATTGCCTTGCACATCTGTATGTATGATCTCATACCTCCTCGTGGCAGGTTTATTCTGGAGGCAGTTTGTCAGAGGGGTCTGAATCTAACTTGCCCATCAGAGGTTGCGATATGCCGCTTCGTGCCCCGTGGCAAAGTTAACTCCGTGGGCAGTTTATCAGAACTCGGTTTGAATTTGACTCGCCCATCAGAGGTTGCGACACATTTAAAGTCGCTTCGCGCCTCGTGGCAATGTACACTCTAGGGGCAGTTTATCAGAATCGATCCGAATTTAACTCGCCCATCAGAGGTTGGGACCATTTTCGAAGCCGCTTCGTGCCTCGTGGCAAAGTTAACACCTCGTGGTGACTCTAGGGGAAGTTTATCAGAATCGATCCGAATTTAACTCGCCCATCAGAGGTTGTGACCATTTTCGAAGCCGCTTCGTGTCTCGTGGCAAAGTTAACTCCGGGGGCAGTTTATCAGAACTCGGTCTGAATTTAACTCGCCCATCAGAGGTTGCGACACGTTTAAAGTCGCATCGCGCCTCGTGGCAAAATTCGATATTGACCTGCGTCGGTCGGGGGATCTCCTCGATGGCGATCCCCGGTGGTGCCTTTGGTGGATATTGACCTGGTTCCACCGTTGCCCCTCAAGTCGAGATTATCCTGGGGGATGGTCTTGACTTGACGTTGTCGTTTAGGATGCCCTCGTAGGTTAGGTTGCCCTTACGGCTCGTGCCGTCGTCGGGTCTGCTAATTTTGTCAGAGGATCACAGCAATTATCCTGCTCGTCTATTGATATTTTTTGCTGACTTGCCTTGATCGAGGTGATTGATGGTGAGTATGGGCGAGCAACACCACATTTTCTTTTCCTCTTGGCCGATTACGTTGCACCTAGGGGGCGAGCATAGGAGAGTGTGAGGGCGAGCGGAGGAGAGAGTGAGGGCGAGTAGAATGACACCATCACTTCACGCGTTACTTTATTTCCTCTCACGCTCATGCATCATTTGATTTTCTCACGTGCTCGCGCACTATGTTATTTGCTCACGTGCTCGTGCACTATGTTTTTCTGCTCGCGTGCTCGTGCACTAAGTTTTTTGCTCACTTGCTCGTGCACTATGTTTTTTTTCTCACGTGCTCGTGCACTCTTTTGTTTCCTTTCATGCTCATGCACTCACATGCTCATGCATCCTTTAATTTTCTTACGTGCTCATGCACTCTTTTATTTTCTTACGTGCTCATGCACTCACATGCTCATGCATCCTTTAATTTTCTTACGTGCCACGTTGGCTGCTTCCGTAACAGGATTTGGCGCCCTCCTGTGGCGCCCTCCTGGGCGCCTTGGGTGCTGGCTTGCCATGGTGCAGTCAGCTTGTTTCCCTTCCTGGGTGCGGAGACGTATGAATTGGATTTCGAGCTTAAGATGAGAATTGTAGCTCTGCTTCTTAGCTTTCCAACGCATGCTTACACGCCTCAATCGGATAAACACAGATGAAGTTATGGCCTGCAGACTAGACATCAACCTTGTAGGTGGGTATCTCTGGTGTCTGTGACCTCATGGTCTCGTCATTTGCTTGACTTCTGCGCCTTTCTTAGCGCTTGCTACCCAAGACATCATGGTCTCATACCTTGGATCCCCTGCTTTAGGAAGATGAGCGTGCCATGACACGCTTGACTCCCATACTTGGAGAGATGATCTTGGCTTTAGGTTAATATTGAGGTTGCCCCCTACGATCCAGGCAGTTCCTCCCTGCATGGTATGTTGGGTCTCAGACTTGTCTCGCTCCACTCCTGACTATGGAGTTGGACCTTTTTTCTTTCTTGATATTCTGCTTTTGTACTCAAACAACAAAATTCATAACTAGGCCTAGCCTTAGGCTCGAGTCCTGATGCTCTGCTCCTTATTCGGAGTCGCGAGTTTCATCCTCTTCTTCATTCACGTATTGGGCAAGCTTCCCTTCTTCAATGTCATCCCTGGGGGTGCTGCATTGCTGGTACTGTGCCCATAACAAGTCAGATCAGCCTTCATGCTGTCAACCTTGGCCTCGTCTTGGTAGGCCATGTTGTCGTCTTCATAGTCCATGTACTTTTAATGCTTGCGTCGGTCGGGGGATCTCCTCGATGGTGATCCCCGGTGGTGCCTCAGGTGGGTGTCGACCCGGTTCCTTGACCTCTCTCGAGTATCACGTGAGGAGGTCCTGGAGCGAGAGTCGTGAGGCTGGTAGGTATCATCCGGAGGGGATGGAGGGGTCCCTTGGAGGTGAGCCTGATCCTCCATGAGGGGGAGAACGATGGTGCCTCGAAGTCACCGTTGTTGGAGGAAGGGTTCCCCTGCCAGGCGCCCTCATGGGCACTGCCTGATGTTGCCATGGCGCCCTGCCAGGCGCCCTCATGGGTGCCAGGTTGGGCATGTCCTTAGCACTCTGCTGGTCTTCCTGATGCAGCATAGCTTGAGTGCGATTGGCCAGGAGATCCAAAAGCTGACTCACATTCGAAGGCTGGGCAGGCTGACTGGTACCCTCGTCAGGTAGGGTTACAACGTTGCCTTCCGGAGTATCCTCTAGTCGGGATGCCGGTACGGCAATGCTTTGAATCTGGGGTCTGCCCTGGGAGCCATGGAGTAGCAAGAGAAAAGTTCGAGTAGTGATGATGTGAAAGATAGATATCTCCCACTGTGGTCGCCAATGGTCTGTACCTAGTAGTATTTTGGTCGGCTGCTGTTGGTAGGTCTCTTGCTGCCCTGGCAGGAGGTCAGTGAGCGTCCGGGGGGTACTTGCAAAGCCACTCCGACGCTCAAGTCAGTATGAGAATAAGCTAGTGAATTTGCAAGGGAAGAGTGTGTACCGTATAAATGGCTATGCGAGCCGGTATTTATAGGAAATCGATGCTCGTCTGTGGACCGTCGAATTATCAGAATCGATCCGAACCATCCAAGCGTGGTGGCTTTAGTTGGGCTTGTATGTAGTGGATATGAGCCGAATCGATTGGGCTGATCCATATCCAATTGCTAAACGCACCCCCTGGTTTTGCTAAATGGACCTCTTGGTCTAGTCCAGAACACCTACTATCTAAAAAACAATAAGAATTAATGACTATTAAAACTATTGATTAATATTTAAAACAAATATTTCCCGTTGATTATTTACTATCTCTCTTTTACTATCTACTATAATCTACTAATCAACTAAAATAATCATTTGAAATTACGAGATAATTGCACTGATATATAAAAAAACACGAGATTTATATCTACTATAAATTTATACCAATTAATATTTAAAACAAATATTTCTTATTGATAATCTACTATCTAACTTTTACAATCTACTATAATCTACTAATCAACTAAAATAATCAATTGAAATTGAGATAACTGTATTGATATATAAAAAAACACGAGATAACTACAGTGATATATAAAAAAACATGGGATTAATATTTGCCATTGATAATTATAATTTTTGAAGACTAATAAACCTACTATCTAAAAAAACAAGAAGACTTAATGACTATTTAAACTGATTAATATTTAAAATACACGTGACAAATATTTGTCAATAATACCTAAAAAGGACAAATAATTGTCACTGATATATAAAACAACACCGGATAAATATTTGTTATTGATAATCTACTTTCTATCTTTTACTATCTACAATAATCTACTAATTAACTCAAATAATCAATTGAAACTATGAGATAATTGCACTGATACATAAAAAACACTGGACAACTGCACTGATATGTAAAAAAGTACAGAGATAACTGCAATGATATATATAAAAACACGGGATAGTTGCACTGATATATAAAAAAACTTGGGATAACAACACTGATATATAAAAAAACACTGCACTGATATATAAAAACACATGAGATAAATGCACATATTGTTTTTAAGTGATACTTTTACATTTTTAGTTTTAATATTTATTAATTTTTTATTTAAAACCCATTTTTTATCTACTTAAATTTTTCTTTATTTTCACGGGGCAATGTTCAGACTATTCAAATACTTTCTAGATTCATTCATAAACATAACAAGACAGCATCTGTGCGTATGCAAGTCATCCTCAATATTTTACAATTGATTTTATGAGATTTCGAATTAACGTTTCTATTTTAGGTAATCATATCACGTAACGCGTTCGCCCGTGCGTACTAGTTTTTAATGAAGACAAAACATAACATGGTGGCACCACCGCATTCCCACTCATATTCTTTTCCGCAACAAAACAACAGAATCATCTTCTTCCACATTTCACTCTCCTCCATTGCTTCCTTCTCAACCCAATTCTCTCACACTCTCTTCCCCCTTTTCTTCTATTTTTATTTTATCTTCCTCTCTAATCCATTTCCTTTATTGATTTGCAAAGGTATGCCTTTTTCTTATTCATTGGTTTGTGCTTTTTCTTATTGCGATGCATTTGTTTTTCTTATGTGTTCTGGGTGGGATCACAATTGATTTATTTTATATGGGTATTGGGTTTTGTTTGTTTATATTCCTACCAATAAATTGTTTGCATGCATTGGATTTTCTTCTGTTGTAACGTTTTAGGTTTAGGGTTTATTTTCAATATGCGTTGTTTTTTAGGGCTAAATCTGAAATTGCTTTGTTCAATTTGTGTTGCTGTGATGAATAATTGTGAAAACAATAAGTATGTATGTTTTGTCTTTTCTCTTTCTCAAATACTTGTTGATAACGAGGGACTGTTGGAACTCTGATTTGATATCTGCATCCTCTCCATTTTGCATTTTCCTCGTTTCCTAAACATGATAGTGTAACATTAGGTGGGGTACCGCGATGAATTGTTAAAAAGTTATTTTGAATATGTAAGGATTTATTGAATTCTGACATTTTTTTTTAATCATATATGCATAAAAATGATCAGTTGTTAAGAACTCAACCTTTAGGGTGTGTTTGAGAGTTTGGAGGGGAGGGGAAGGGAGGGGAAGGGAGGGGTTGAGACTAATAGTGTAAATTCTTTAGTAATTGGGAGAAAAATTATCCCCCTAAACCCCCCAAGCCCCTCTCCTAGTTTATTTTTGGAGCCCCTCCAAACTCCCCCAAATATGGAGGGTTTTGGAGGGGCTCCAAAAATAAACTAGGAGAGGGGTTTGGGGGGGTTTAGGGGGATAATTTTTCTTCTCATCACTAAAGAATTTACACTATTAGTCTCAACCCCTCCCCTCCAAACTCCCAAACACACCCTTAGATTTCCCAATCTGTTAATATGATGTGATTTTGATTTTAAAGCGGGCTTTCGCATATCTGAGTAAAAAAATTTAATTTGTGATCCCTAGTTATTAGTTCAAATTGGAAGATTATCATTAGATTCCAGGCATATTGCATATGTTTGGGTGTTCCCCCAAATAGTAAATAACTTTTGTGTCATGCTCATTCGGGTCAAATATCAA
Source organism: Astragalus membranaceus (assembly GCA_039519185.1). Lineage (NCBI taxonomy): Eukaryota > Viridiplantae > Streptophyta > Magnoliopsida > Fabales > Fabaceae > Astragalus > Astragalus membranaceus. The sequence continues at coordinate 83,008,629 of CM076846.1, read as the reverse complement.
TTTTGATTCCGCATATTATCCTTTATTAAATTAAAAAGAAATACTACTCTGACATCGGAAATTGTAGGTTTCTGAAACTATATTTGTCATCTGAATCTCTGATCTGATTGATTCTACTTCTAATTCTAGTTTGACTAAAAAAATTAATGCTTTCTCACTTTTGAATTATGTAACAGGGTATATTTCAATTCAATGGAGTCTACATACTTTGGTTCTAATGAGGAAGTCTCACTAAAACAAAATTCGAAATCCACTGAAGCAGAGACAACAATCTGTAGCAGTGAAAATGGTTGCTTTGATTGCAATATTTGCTTAGAATCAGCAAACGATCCTGTAGTTACTCTCTGTGGTCACTTATACTGCTGGCCATGCATTTACAAGTGGCTTAATGTCCAAATCTCTTCTTCTGTTGAACCGGATCAGCAGCGAACATGCCCGGTTTGTAAAGCCGATATCTCCCATACTTCATTAGTTCCTCTTTATGGCCGTGGGAAATCTAATTCAGAAAGTGAATCCAAGAAACTCCAGATGGGTCTGGGAATACCTCATAGGCCACCTCCTTACAATCTGAATACTGTCTTAACTTCTACTAATCGCGCATCAAATTCAAATCATGTGGAGCAACTCCATCCAAGTTACTTCCAATCACAATCGCGGCCATTTCATTATCAGCAGTACATCCCTCCTCAACTTTATGGAGGTTATGGTATTGGTGGTGCCAATGGATTACCTTATCTTGGGGGTGCTGCTATGACTAGTTTCTTTAATCCTATGATTGGTATGTTTGGGGAGATGGTGTTGACAAGGATTTTTGGGGTCTCAGATGCAAACTTGTTTCCTTACCCTGCTCATAACGGAAGTACGAGTCCTAGAATGAGAAGGCAGGAAATGCAGATTGACAAGTCTCTAAACAGGGTTTCTATCTTCCTTCTATGTTGTTTCATTTTGTGTCTTCTCTTATTTTGAACATGTTTTCTTTCAGACTGTGTATAGGCACTTATCATGTGCAGTCCTGAATACCGATGCCACTAGGAAGGAAAGGATCTACAATAGGTTGTGTTCATGTTCATGTAGATAGTAGGTTCTAGCAAACTTTGTGATGGTTATGATAACATTATTTTCTGTTTATTTTCTGATAATTATGATATATGCGTGTAACAAAAAAATGAATGAATGAATGCTTGTGAGGGTGAAAAGAGTTCTTATCAGGCCTCATATGTGACCGTAAAAGTATAAGACCTTTTGATCTTTGTATTGAAGTTGTTATTGGGATCAAGGTTATTTAAACCGCGCTTTATTTTGTGGAATTCTCCACTTTTTTTGGTGGCTAATCGTGGTTACTCATAAAACTAAATGTTTTTGCTTTAAATCAAAAATTTCACTCACCTAAAGTTGCCAGTCAACTCGGTAAAAACAGCACTTGTATACGTGTTTCAATTTCCTTAACTTTTAACGTGCCTCTTGTTTTTTAATTTGTTTTTATGATTTACAAGAGTTTATCCACTTTTGTTTTTATGATTTGGTGTTATCATTTTTATGGTAATTTTTTATTTTGCTTAATTATGAAGTTGAAATTTTAAATTATTGATAAATTGATGGTATTATATAAGTATATATCATAACGATTTGACCTAGGCAAAATGAGTCTACAAGTGTTTCCACAGCTATGCTTAGTGATATTCTCGACATTGTAGATAAGTTTGTTAATTACCTTCTTTTCCAGAATGAGAACCTATATATTCAATGCACTTGCCGTGAAATTTTATCACAACTTGAAAATGCTATTTTTTTGTTTATAATATCAACCCATCTCAGCTTTTTTAAACTTTGGCTAGGATTCAAGAATAAATATACTCATTTTGGTATTTGTATTTAAATTTAATCCATTAGTTGGATTTCTGTAACTGTCGTGATATTATTTATGCTTCAAATGCGAAACATTACATTAAACTCTAAAAAAAACATTACAATTGCTCTATCCAGTAGGGCCGCGCTGACAGTGGGGGTGTTCATGCAAACACTTTAATGTCAAAGTTAACAAGAGAGAGTGAGAGGTAGTGGTGAGGTCACTTAGGTGATTAGTGTCGACAAACATGCGGGTTCATAGGGTGCGTGTGATGCTGACGCGGCAAAGGTCGTTAGACCATTATGGTAGAGCCGAGGTGGAACTTTGACCGTTTGATTTAGTTAGGCCTGATCTTGGCCATTGGATCAGATAGTGCGCACGAGGGCTTCTTATAAGCCGCTTAAAAGACCCTTAGAATTAAGCCTACTTCGGATTGGGTCTAGTCCGGTCGGGAAAGTTTGCTGCCAAGTTGAAGTTATCTCGGATGAGTATGAGTTTGGCCTGAGTTTGGACATACTCTTGATGGAAATGTTTTGGTCCAACGTGCGTGCCCGCAATGTTCTGAGCACGCGTGCAGGCCGTGGTAGGACCGAGGTCGGGAACTGTTGTGGGGTTCGGTCGCGTCACTTGTTAATTCGGACACGTCGTTTCTTCGATTTGGGCACACTTTTTTGTTTCTGAATTTTGATTTGAAAGGTTGTCAGTTGAAGGGAGTGCCTTAAATGAAACAGTGGAGATGTCTTGAAAAGCGCAAATGGACTTTAAATGCCTTAAATGTCGTTTTGGGTGGGCCTTGAGCTCTGCCTTTATATTAGGGGGAGAGTCAACCCGCACACGTTGGGAATTCAGAGATTTTGAGAGCTCTGCTCAATCGTGCCTTTGAATTTTCTGATGAGACTTTGAAGATTCCGACGACTCTTTGAAGATTCCAAATGGGGTTTCAAAGATGTCGATCAGCCTTGTTTAAATTTCTTTCTTTGTCTTCAAATATCGTTGCCATACTTAGAAATATCCTTTGACCGTACCCTTTTCAACTTTTTCATTTTGAAATTTGCCACCAAAGATCCATGTGGAAGAACCCGTGGTGCTTTTTGTTGGTGTGAGCCCTAGTGGTCACTCTATTTTGTATAGATTATTATTTGTATCATGATTTTATCTCATATATTTGATATATGATTAAGGCATTTTTTATTATGTTATGAGAGTATATCATAATAACGTCCTTAAAATAGATAGTTTGTTCATGGAACATCAAATGTGAATTGATCGTGAGACCCCATTGAACTATATATAGAATTCTATTCTTGAAGTATCTGTTGTCGAAGTATTATTTTTAACAAGGACAACAATAATGTATAGCAGTTGACGTTTTGAGTATGACGTTGGAGTTGTGGGTATTAGGATTGCGTTGACGTTGTAGTCTTAGAATTTCCTCACTCTTCTTTGTGGCTACTCGTGTGCCATTGTACACGTTTAGGTGATGAGCAAGCAGATGGTGATGAACCTACCGACGTCGATGCCGAGAAGTAGTTCACGCGAGATGAAGGCTTTTGTTATTGTGTATTGTTTCCTTCGCTATTTTTAAGTCTACATTCGTGGTAAGCACATATCTTTCATATTCAAGTCATTTCTTTCAGTTTTTTAAACTGTAAAAACCTGTTTTTGACATAACTCCTTCTACTGATATCATATTTGCACACTGTTTGAAGCAACACGCTCGTGACGACATCCTTAATGCTATAAAAAAAGTATTCAGCATTTCAGGTCATAGTTTTGTGTAAGTCCTTGCCCCATAGCTTTTTTTGGCCCTTTTAGTCCCTACGGTCAAATATTTAATACCGTACCTTTGCCTTTTTGTTATATGTCACTTTTGGGATCATCAAGGAACTAATATTTAAGATTGATATAACTCTGTTTGGAGGACTTGAGTTTCTGTTTTTGCTTTGGACTCCCTTCTTGATCGCTCGGATTCGAGGTAAGAAGAGGGGGATGATACTAGGGAACATGGTAGTTTAGGATGCAATTGACATAATTGGGATGTCCCATAATCCCTATGTCTTACGCTGACCTTATATTTGTGTGTAAACAATTGTATGATCAATGATTTTTATATATTTTATCCTATAATTTGGTTATGTCCTTGCAGGAGTCAGGACTCCATTATTATGTGATAATGTTGATGATATGTGTAAATGATATGTGTTGTTATTGAACATGTTATGCCTATATGTTGTTGTTGTTATTGCGTTTGTAATTGTTGTTATGATTGTTGTTGATGATGATAAGGGACCAGATCAAAGGGATTGAGTCTCGTTTTTAAGGCTTAAGGGCTAATCTCCTTAGAGGAGGTATGATTGTTAATGTTGGTGTAGTTGGGTAGTTAGTACCAATGAACTCTAGGGTAGTAGACCTTACCTAACTAGTGAATAAGTTAATGATTAAATTATATGGTTAGATAGCCTATAAGTTGAGGATTGATGATGTACTTTTGGTTTAGACCGTATTTAAGTTAAGTAACAAAGTTAAACTCTAGTATAGAAAACTGGGTTGATGATATTGAGGTTCCGAGTTGTTCGATGGTTTAATTGGCAATACGAATGACTTAGAATGCTTTCAACACATAGAAGAAAATGTTAATTGACTAGGTAGATGCTATTAATTGATTAGAGTAGTGTAAATCACCCGAGAGATGTTTTAGACTCATGTTAATCTATTAGAGGTAAAATGTTAAGCAGTTTAGAGTAGTTAAGATCACCTAAGATGTAACATCCCCATTTTTGACTAATTTCTAATTAATGAAATTAGTAATTGTTTTTATTTAATTGATTGTCAATTTAAAATTAAATAGCATGCTTGAGTGTATAATTGGAAATTGAATTACTAAATGATGTGAATTAGTACAATTAATGATATATTTATGATTAGGAATAAATTTAAGTGGGATTGTGGTGTGTTGATTAATGAGGGGTAAAACAGTCTTTTACTTTGGCCTTAGTGAACCCTCAGCTCACAAACACAGGACACAACACAAAACACACACACACACACACACACACACACACTCAATCAATTGCTGAAATTAAGAAAGAAAGGAGAAGAGAAAGCTTGAGGGAGGGAGAGAGCTAGCGAGAGAGGGAGAAGAGAGGAAGAGGGACCAAAACCACATGCATGTTTCATCTGATTTCATCATTCAAACACATATTTCCTCCTCTACCTACTGATACTAGTTTCATCACCTACAATCCTCTCTTTCTCATTTCACCATTTGTCCATTTCCAAGTTTCATCACCTACTGATACTAGTTAGCCAAAAATGGAGTTTTTGACACTTGTATGTTGTTGAAGTTCAATAGCCAGTTGTAAGAGCACATTTTAAGCACATTTCAGTTGGTGAGAGGTTATAGAGTGGTGGATTTTGTAACAGCCCAGGTCCACCGCAGCGGCCACCCCGGTCCCACTGTTACCTCACGGTCTTTTCTACCCCCCTTGTAGAATTTTTGCCTTCCGTGGGAATCGAACCTTGCACCTGAGGCATAAGTGCAAGTTAAACCCCCTTCCCACTACCAATTGAGCGCGCACTCAATTGGTAGTGGGAAGGGGGTTTAACTTGCACTTATGCCTCAGGTGCAAGGTTCGATTCCCACGGAAGGCAAAAATTCTACAAGGGGGGTAGAAAAGACCGTGAGGTAACAGTGGGACCGGGGTGGCCGCTGCGGTGGACCTGGGCTGTTACAATAAAAAGGCGCCTTTTTTCGTAACAGCCCAGGTCCAACGCATTGGCCACCCCAGCACTGTTACATCACGGTCTTCTCTACCCCCCTTGTAGAATTTTTGCCTTCCGTGGGAATCGAACCTTGCACCTGAGGCATAAGTGCAAGTTAAACACACCTCCCACTACCAATTGAGCAATGTAACACCCCAAATATTTAATTAATTTATTTAATTAAGTATTTAGGTGTTTATTTTATTTAATTAGTACAATTAAAAATTATAGCATATAATAAGGTGTGGTATTGTAGTAGGAGGTGGTGTTGACAATTAAATTGGGCTTAAGCTGAGGAGAGCCCATGACCCATGACCTAGGCGCATATCTAATCAAAAAAAATTAGGGTTTAGTGCTCATTAGCACATTTTTTTTCTTTTAGAAAAAGGAGTGAGGTGAGGCGAATTGAGAGGGAGAGTGGCGCACATGAGGAGAAAGGGAGAGAAGGCTTGCGACTTGGAGAGAAGAGGAGAGGAGGTTTGCGCAATTTGAAGGCCTTGGCTCGTGTGTTGCGGTGGTTTCTAGTGGTGCATTCGGTCATCTCCTAAGGAGCATACGTTTAAGAGGTAAGGGGAGTTTTATTCGATTTATATAATAGGTGGCATGATGGGTTGTAAGTTAGGACATCCTAGATCTATCCATGTTCTTGATATGTGTGTGATTTCATGTTTGATTTATGAATGTATGGGATGATCATGATGATTTGGATTGTGAATTCTATGATTAAAATTGCAAGAGTGATGTTCTAATTGTTAAAAGGATGAATTGCATATCAAGTGTTTGATTAATGTTTTGGTGGTATTTTGATTGATGATAATTGGAGATGACCGTGGTAATTTGATGTTCATATTAGTAATTGAATTTTGGTGTTGAATTAGTAATTTAATTGATGAGAAATAGGATTTTGTAACTCCTAGGCGCCTTGGGCGCCATATGTGTGCATTTCTGGACACTGTTCGGTCTTTCTAAAACTGGTATTGTTTTGTTAATCCAAAAATTACGTGGCTGGTTGCTTTTGAAAATAGACTTAAAGCCGGTCGTTTTGGAACTGGTTTCGTTCAATTTGGAGTTGTGTAGCTCAAGTTATGGGTCTCCAAAGTTGAGTCAAATTTCTGGAATCAAACTGTGTTTAGGCTGCGCCAGTTTCTGGGCGCCGGATCCCCTCTCCTGGGCGCTGTGTTGCGCGCCAGTGCGTGTGTTGCTGCCCTGGGCGCATGGCGCCCGTGTGCGCGCCTGTTGCCTGTGTTGCCAAATTCTGTGTTGCTGGGCGCCGGATCCCTGTGCCTGGGCGCCATTTTCAGGATGTTCCCGATTTTTAATAAAAACTGTTTTCGCTATATCTTTTGACTCGGGCACCCGTTTTAAACGTTTCAAAAAGTGTTGGAAAGCTTTTTCGGTTGTCTACCTGTGTGTCATATTTTTAAAATAAAAACTTATCATTTTCTGGTGTTTTCTGGGCGCCCAAGAGGCTTTCCCCGGTGGTCATCCCATGACGTTGTGAAGCCGTGTTGAGTTTATTTTTGAAAATCCTTTTGCGCACAACTAGCAGTTTTAACGTTTTAGTATCAAAATGGATGATTATGACGATGATGCCCTTAGTGGTTAGTTAAATGACGCTTTTGCCCTTAGTGGCCAATATTTTTGATGAAGATGTGATTATGGATGATTATGACGATGATTCCCTTAGTGGCTAGTTAATTTACGCTTTTGCCCTTAGTGGCCAATATTTTTGATGATGATGTGATTGTGATGATTATGACGAGGATGCCCTTAGTGGCTAATTAAATGACGTTGTTGCCCTTAGTGGTCAATATTTTGATGATGATGTGATTACGACGAGGATGCCCTTAGTGGCTAATTAAATGACGTTGTTGCCCTTAGTGGTCCATATTTTGATGATGTTGTGATTATGATGATTTGTGGTTGCACATGTGTCCATAGTGTCTCATAGCATGTGCATTTCGCCCATAGTGGCAGTGACGATGTTCGCCCATAGTGGCAGTGACGATGTTCGCCCATAGTGGCAGTGACGAGTATGGTACCATCATGCATATGCCCTGGTGGGGGTTGCATCTCATATAGCCGCATGGCATTGTGATGAGTTGTTGTAATGACGTGATTGATGATTTGTGATGTGTTTACTCTATGAGTTGTTGTAATGACGTGATTGATGATTTGTGATGTGTTTACTTTAGTGCTGTGACTTGACTTACTGCTTATCATGTGATTTATTATATGGATTGAATTGAGCTCACCCTTCTGCTTGGAACGTTGCTCTATTGTGGCAACGCTGCAGGTAACCGCGAGTGAAGGACCTGCTGCCTTCCTTATTAGCTGTGGGATGTTGTCGAGTCGCTCTCTGATACTGTAGCACCTAGGGGGCGTGGCTGGAGTTTGATAGTTTAATTAATTTAACTGTTTAATGACTATGTGGAGTGTATGCGACGTGTTCGAGAGGCTTAGCGAGTTATTATTTTTATTCCGCTGTGGCGTGTTGAATTTTTGGTGAAGTTCAATTTTTATGACGATGTGGCACTTCTTTTCTATCAACTCAATTAACATTTTTGAAAATGAAATTACCCTGATAATGACGTGCGAACTAAGGGGTAGAAAAGGGGTGTTACAGATTTCGTTTGGGTTAGCTTTGGAGTGCGTCAGGTTGTTGTCGGAGCATAGGAGTCACATTAAGGGATCGTTCGTGAGGTTTCATTGTCGATTAAGCTTCGTTGATTCTCGGTTGTTTGTGATTTTCATCACAATCGGTGAGTTCTATCCGCTTAGGATTTTATATCTGAACTGATTATGCAAGCTCTGGTCTAGTGTTGTTTTATGTTTTGTTTCGAAATTTGAGTAAAAACCATAATTGCGAAAAATGCGAAAGTTGTGTTTCGGAATGGTTGTTTGATCGATTGTTGAGTGTTTTTTTTATCGTTATGAATGGTATTTGGACTGGTTGTGGCAATGTTAAAGTGCAGGGATAAGTTAAGAATCGATCATAATGAGGTTCGGGACTCAAACGGAAACGGAAAGTACGCGAACATGTGGTTTCGGCAGGTCTGGTGAACAGACCTGATCCGTGCGCCCCATACGCACGGGTCGTGCGCTTGGGTCTGTTACCCAGCCTGCGAAACTACATTTTTGCGCACAGACCGTGCGTGTCCCTCTGCCACCCTTTTTCAAAACCTATTTGAACGCGTTCTAATTGATTCCAAACCTATCCTAATCCCTTCCCCAACTATGCAGCAAGCTTATATTGCTGAGAGTGATTTGAAGAGATTGTATGCAAGCCGAAAGACCTATGGACAAAACAAGAAGTATATGGGTTCATCTAACTCTCAGATGGGTCCCAAAAACAATTTCAACAAAGGAAAGCAGGTTCAATCATCAAAATTCTCCAAGTCCGGCAAGTGTTCCAAATGTAGTAAGTTTCATCGTGGTGAGTGTCGCATGGGTTCAAACCTATGTTTCTACTACAAGAAGGAGTGTCCAAAAAAGAAGAGGAAAGAGTCGGAACAGCCTACTTCAAGTTATGGAAGAGTCTACACCTTGGATGCTCAGCAAGTCAAAGCTTCAGACAATCTGCTAAGGGGCATGGGATCTCTTTTCTATAACTTCGTTAGTATTTTATATGATTCTGGTGCAACCCATTGCTTTATATCTCAAGCGTGTGTCGATCGGTTAGGCTTGGCCTTAACTCTGTTGTCCTAGCCGATTTCTAGTATAACTGTTGCTGAGGGTAGTGTTTAGAACCAAGTTTTATGTGAAAACTGTCTACTTGCCATAGGAGACAGAAATTTTGTGGTGGACTTTATTTGTTTGCCAATGAATGGTATGGACATTGTCCTGGGTAAGAGTTGGATGTCTGCGAACCAGGTAACCATCAATTGTTTTAATCGGATTATCGGTTTTGCCTCCGAATCAGTGGAGTTGCCACAAACCACCTCCGAAGCTGTTATTTCCTTTACTTCCGCAAGTCATTGTCTGTTCCAAGGCGCAGAAGCTTCTGTCATGATGTTGTCGGCATCGATTGAAACAGGTTTAGACTTATCTTCTGTGCAAGTTGTAAATGAGTTCCTGGATCTTTTTCCGGATGAAGTCTCCTCTTTTACCTCCAGATCGTGAAGTAGAGTTATCCATTGAATTGGTTCCGAGCACAAGGCCAATTTCTTTTGCTCCATATAGAATGTCTCCTTTAGAGCTAAAGGAATTGAAAACCCAACTTGAAGGATGGGAGTATGAGATTATGTATTGATTATCGGTAGTTGAACAAGGTGACCATTAAGAATAAGTATCCTCTACCAAGGATTGACGATTTGCTAGACCAACTTCGAGGAGCTTCAGTGTTTTCCAAAATTGACTTAAGGTTTGGCTATCATCAAATCAAAGTTAGAGCTTTGGATATTTCGAAGACAGCTTTTCGCACTAGATACGGACATTACGAGTTTGTAGTGATGCCCTTCAGTTTAACCAACACTCCAGCTGTATTCATGGATTACATGAATCGAGTTTTTAGTCCGTACCTGGATCAGTTTGTCGTGGTGTTCAATGATGATATCTTGGTGTACTCTAAGACTATTGTGGAGCATGTGCAACATCTCCGAATTGTTCTTAAGGTACTTCGAGAGAAGAAGTTGTATGCGAAGCCTTCTAAGTGTGATTTCTGGAAAATGTGATATATCAGTCCTGTGTTGCAGTGGATCCCAGTAAGATTGAAGCTGTAGTAAACTGGGAACAACCATCTTCAGTCACTAAAGTAATAAGTTTCTTGGAATTAGCTGGGAATTATCGGAGATTTATTCAAGGATTTTCTCAGGTGGTTCTTCCGCACACTCGGTTAACTCGCAAGGGCCAACTGTTTGTATGGGACTCTGACTATGATGAATGTTTCTTAGAATTGAAAGCTCGTTTGACTTCTGCACCAATTCTAATCCTTCCTGATCCGTCTCTCGAATTCCAAATTTTCAGTGATGCCTCTGGAAAGCGTTTAGGATGTGTTCTTATGCAGAACAAGCAAGTGGTAGCATATGCCTCCAGACAGTTGAAGCATCATGAAGAAAATTACCCAACTCATGACCTAGAGTTGGCGGCGATTGTGTATGCACTAAAGACTTGGAGACATTACCTGTACGGTTCTCATTTCGCAGTCTTTAGTGATCACAAAAGCCTTAAATATCCGTTCGACCAAAAGGAGCTAAACAACAGACAGAGGAGATGGGTAGAGTTTCTGAAGGATTATGATTTTGAACTGAAGTACCATCCAGGGAAGGCTAATGTTATAGTTGATGCTTTGAGTAGAAAATCTCTTCACACGGCAGAATTGATGATGCATGAGATGGCTCTTTTGGAGTCTTTTAGAGATCTCAACTTGAAGGTGAAACCTAGAAGGAACCGGTTGGTGTTGAGTCATATTCAGATTTCAAGTTCTTTAAGGAATCTGATTCGCTCAGCCCAAGAGAGTGATTTGGAGCTGCAGGCACATAGAAGATTGCCAAATTTCACCGAAGATAGTGACGGTGTAATTTGTTTTGATAGTAGGATCTGTGTGCCAAATGATGAAGAAATAAGGAAGCATGTTTTGGATGAAGCTCACAAGAGTCAGTTCTCCATACATCCTGGGTCTACCAAGATGTATCGAGATCTTAAGAAATTATATTGGTGGCCGGGGATGAAATTGGAGATTGCCGAGTTCGTGTCTCGATGATTAACATGTCAAAAGGTTAAGATAGAGCAGCAGAAACCTTTCGGTCAGTTACAACCCTTGAATGTACCAGAGTGGAAATGGGAAAGCATTTCTATGGACTTTGTGATGGGATTACGACGGTCCCAAGCCGGTAATGATTCTATTTGGGTAGTGGTGGATCGCTTGACCAAGTCCGCTCATTTCATTCTGGTACGTTCAAACAATAAGATTGCAAAATTAGCAGAAGAGTATCTTAAGAATATAGTAAAGCTGCATGGAATTCCAACAAGTATCGTCTAAGATCGTGATCCCAAGTTCACATCACAATTTTAGAGATCGCTGCGCTGAATATAGCGCTGGGAACTAAGGTTTGTGCTTGTACCGCTTATCAAACGCAAATAGATGGACAAACCGAAAGAAAAATTCAAACTTTGGAAGATATGCTTCGAGCTTGTGTACTTGATAGTGGAGGCCGATGGGAGGATCATCTTCCATTGGTGGAGTTTTCTTATAACAACAGTCATCATTCCAGCATCGAAATTTCTCCATATGAAGCATTATTTGGAAGGAAGTGTAGAACCCCCTTATGTTGGTGGGATGTTGGTGAACAACGGTTGTTAGGTCCTGATTTGGTTTGAGAACCTATTGAGAAGATCAGACAGATTAGGGAAAGAATGAAGACCCCCCAGAGTCGACAAAAGAGCTATGCCGACAAGAGAAGAAGACCGTTGGAATTTGATGAAGACGATCATGTGTTTCTAAGACTTTCTCCAACTACTGGTACCAGTAGAGCATTGCGGGCGAAGAAACTCAGCCCTCGGTATATTGGAGCTTTCCAAATTATCGAGCGAGTTGGGCCAGTAGTATACTGCATTGCCTTACCTCCAGCTTTGTCTAATATGCATGATGTGTTTCATGTATCTCAACTGAGGAAGTACATTCCCGATCCGAACCAACCGTTGAGTTTTGAAAAGGTTGATGTCCGACCGGATTTGTCTAACCAACCTCATACAAGTAGAATCATTGAGCATGGCGAGAGAACGCTCCGGAAGAGAACAATTCCAATTGTCAAAGTCACTTGGGATGGATTTTCGGACGAGGAAGCAACTTGGGAGTTGGAGGACGATATGCGGACTCGCTATCCGTATTTATTCTCTTGAGGTAAAATTTGTTCAATTTTGAGGACAATTTTTTTCAAGTTGGGGTGTATTGTAACATCCCCATTTTTGACTAATTTCTAATTAATGAAATTAGTAATTGTTTTTATTTAATTGATTGTCAATTTCAAAATAAATAGCATGCTTGAGTATATGATTGGAAATTGAATTGCTAAATGATGTGAATTAGTACAATTATTGTTTGATTTAGGATTAGGTATAAATTTAAGTGGGATTGTGGTGTGTTGATTAATGAGGGGTAAAAAAGTCTTTTACTTTGGCCTTAGTGAACCCTCAGCTCACAAACATAGGACACAACACAAAACACACACACACACACACACACACACACACACACACACACACACACACACACACACACACACACACTCATTCAATTGCTGAAATTAAGAAAGAAAAGAGAAAGCTTGAAGGAGAGAGGGAGAGCTTGCGAGAGAGGGAAAAGAGAGGAAGAGGGACCAAAACCTCATGCATGTTTCATCTGATTTCAACATTCAAACACATTTTTCCTCCTCTACCTACGAGTACTAATTTCATCACCTACAATCCTCTCTTTCTGATTTCACCATTTCCAAGTTTCAAGCTCAAAGTTAGCCAAAATGGAATTTTTGACACTTTGCATGCTGTTGAAGTTCAATAGCCAGTTGTAAGAGCACATTCCAAGCACATTTCTGTGGTGAGAGGTTATAGAGTGGTGTATTTCGTTTGGGTTAGCTTTGGAGCGAGTTTGGTCATTGTCGGAGCGTAGGAGTCACATTCGGGGATCGTTCGTGAGGTTTCGTTGTCGATTAAGCTTCGTTGATTCTCTGTTGTTTGTGATTTTCATCACAATCGGTTAGTTCTACCCGCTTAGGATTTTATTTCTGAACTGATTATGCATGCTCTGGTTTGGTGTTGTTTTATGATTTGTTTCAGAACGGTAGTTTGATCGATTGTTGTGTGTTTGTTTGATCGTTATGAATGGTATTTTGACTGGTTGTGGTAATGTAAAGTGCAGGGATAAGTTACGATTTGATCGGAATGAGGTTCGGGACTCGAACGGAAACGGAAAGTACGCGAACATGTGGTTTCGGCAGGTCTGAGGAACAGACCTGATCCGTGCGCCCCATACGCATGGGTCGTGCGCCTGGGTCTGTTACCCACCATGCGTGTCCCTCTGCCACCCTTTTGCAAAACCTGTCCGGACGCGTTCTAATTGATTCCAAACCTATCCTAATCCCTTCCCCAACTATATATATTGATGAAATAACTGTTATTCATTAAAAATCCGTCGGTATAAATGATGTCATGTGAATTCTCTATGTTATGCAAAATGAATTGTAATCGTTAGGGTTTGCGAGTGAGAATACTCAAGCTTAAGTTAATGTAATGGACTGTCATTAAGGTTTTGGTAACCACCTAATGTAATGATAATCAAATGACTTGATATTTTTATCAAGGTATGATAATTAATGATAATGAAATGAACCTACTTGATGTCTCATCAAGGTATGATATCACTGATCAATAATAATGATAGTGATTGAGGTGACGACTTCTATGATATAGCATACTAGGGGAGGGAAGTCATGTGCCCATACCTAGGCCCCATCAATGTTTGTCTGCTAATCAGATATTAGTGGATTGGGTTCACCGGGGAACCGTGTAGTGGTTGTCGGTGTTGTGCTAATGCCAAGTTACACGTAGCTATCCAGACTCGGGCTACGATTAAAATGATGCATAATTGTTCTTGACTGGGCCGCAGCCCACAGAAATTATTGGGCCGGCCTCGGCGGCCCAATAGTGAGGTGAAGCCAACACAAACTAGATTCGCAGATCAACGGCGGAGAGTAAATCACGTGCGATCCGACGGTCGCCCACAAGACGTCTAACGCTATATATATAAAGGTCTGACCTCAGCAAAAGGTACGCCAAAAAACATATCGTTACTCTACTCGAATTTCACCCCACTGACATGGGCGTTGGAGTGCCATTTCAGGTACACCCCGCTGGAGCTCTGAACGCGACCGACCACAGCACGAGATCGGCTTCAACACCTAGCACACCCGAGTCAGAAGGGGCAATATCCGCAATGTGACATACCCATCTAATCTAAGGAACTAATCGCCCACCAAAGAAGGGTCCAGTTCATTGGCGACCACAGTGGGAGCAACTACTTTCCCAACCCATCTGAAATGCCACCACGAGGGCGACCACGCGGTGCCCCGCGCTTGCGGAACGCAACCGTGATCCCTCGGCAGCAGCAACAGACTCCAGAAGGCCACGACACCGACGCTGAAGACACTGCCTCAAGCACCCAAGGTGCCCTTGCCAATCAGGCAAGCGTCGGGCTACCAAGCGCGATCGTGCAAGAATTGCGCGATCTGTTGAGAGTAAGGGACAGGCACATCGCGCACTGTAACACCCCTTTCTACCCGTCACTTTATTTATAAAAATCAGAGTTTAAAAATTTCGTTCATAGGGAATGTTACACACACTTCAATAAAACGTCGCTTATCAATTTAAAACAGTTCAACTCAGTAATCATGCATTCACGTAGCACGTCACGAATAAAGAATCTCAAGCCTCAATTTAACGTCGCTTATAAGACTCAACATAACAAAACCAACTACGCAGCGGAAAATGATAAAACACCACGGAAGAGTCCACAGGGACATAACAACCAAAATCATTAATAAATGTCGAGTTTGTTCCCCCCCCCCCTGAGTGCTACGTATCAGAGCATGACGACTCGACTCAAGAAGCGAAGCTAAGGCATTCACTGGGAATCACCTGCACGTTACCAACACGGGGGTAACATTCAAACAGGAAAGGGTGAGCATCATTTCAATCCATATAATAGAAAATATGATAAGTACTAATCATAGGCTACACACTAGAGCAATCAGCATCCAAAACAATAAATATCCACATCACAGTCATCATTCACATCACTTACAATAACTCATCTCACAATAACTCATCTCATGTCATGTAGGCTTATGAAATGCAACCCACTCGCGGGTATATGCATGAGGTACCTTTTCACAAAACGTCGCTTAGCCCTTAAGGCCTCATCGTCACTTAGCCACTCAGGCCTCAAAACGTCACTGGGTTTATGCATATGGGCATGAGACACTATGACATGCACCACTCACAACACACAAACACACAATTACTCAAATCATAGTCAACTATGTGACCCGTCACTTACCGGTTTGCTCGCAAAGAGCACAGCACCTGTCAAATTCATAATCAGCACACAACGTCACTTGGCCATTTAGACCTTAACATCACTTAGCCCTTCGGGCCTCAAACGTCACTGGGTTTTCATCGTCACTTACACATAAATATCAATCAACTCAAACAATAGCCACTGAGGGCAAAAACGTCATTACAATTAATATTAGCCACCAAGGGCAAAACAGTCATTTAACTAGCCACTAGGGGCATCATCGTCAAAATCATCATTTTTGACACCACTTTGTTAAAAATCACTGGTCGTACTCAAAAGGGGTTTTTAAAACACCAAAAATACCTTCGCATTGTCGCAGCAACGATCACCGGGAACAGCCACTTGGGGCGTCCCAGCAACCTTCTGAAATTAATAATTTTTATTTTTAAAAAGGGAACACACAGATAGGCAACGGAAAATGCTTCACAACGCTTTTTGAATCGTTCAAAACGGAGGTCTGAGTCGAAAGTTATGTTAAAAAATAAGTTTGGACAAAATTAAGCAACATTCTGAAAATTGGCGCCTTAGGCGCCCAGGCAACCAGGCAACACGCGCACTGGCGCCCAGGCGCGCAACACACGCACACACACACACGCCACAGGCGCCCAGCGCCCAGGCGCGCAACACACGCACACACGCACGCACACGGGCGCTCAGCGCCCAGCGCCTCAGCGCAACACGCAGGCAACACACACGGGCGCTCAGTGCCCAGCGCCTGGCGCCCAGCGCCTTGGCTCAACACACACACACACGCATGGGCGCTCAGCGCCCAGCGCTGGCACCCAGCGCCCAGCAACACGCACAGACACAACGCACAGCGCCCTTGGCGCCCAGAAACAGCAGCAACACAACCCAGAATTTTTCCAACAACTTTTCAACACTAAAATTGATTCCTAACAATTTAAAAGTGTAAAAATTCACATTTTTCCAGCAACCAAAAATGCACTCATTTTATTCAAGATCACCAAAACTCAATTTACCAAAACTCAATTGAAAAACATCACCAACATCATCATGGCGCCCTAGGCGCCCAAACACCTACAACCCCTATGCGACCTCATCTCCAACAAGCCAAACACATAGATCAAAATTATGGTTCACAACACATGCGCATATCACCATCAATAAGGCAAATTCATAGATCATACCCAAGCAATGAATCAAATTCGCATATACTCATAATGAACATATATAAAAGTTAACATGAAGAACATCAAGAAACGCAAAAGAATATCAAGAACATCATGGATCTAGTATAAACCTTAGATCTAGGACCTATCATGAGATCTATTAGATGGAAGGATAGAGCTCCCCTAACCTTTTCAAGAAGAAGAATTCGATGCCCTAGGATGCAATCACCAACAGAACCTCAGCTACAATGGAGATCTCTTCTCTCCTTGCTCTTCGAATTTCCTCTTCTCCTTCTCCTCTTGGCCGCCTCTTCCTCTCTCTTTCTCACGCTCCTCTCTTTCTTTTCTCTCTTGTCTCCAAAATTTCGTAATTGGCCACCACAACCCTAACCCCTACTCACTAGTTCACTTCGCATACTTGTGGATCATGGGCTTGGGCCTTCCACTCAAGCCCAAGTCATGCAAGTGGCGCCTCCACTCCCTCCTAATACCACCAAAATTAATAAAATCGTAATTAATTAAATTATATCAAATAAACTAATTTAAATTCTCGAATACTTAATTAAATGAATTAATTAAATATTTTAGGGTGTTACAACTCTCCCCCACTTAGAATATTTCGTCCTCGAAATTTACCTGATCAAATAACTCCGGGTAAGACTCCCGCATCTTGCTTTCCAACTCCCAAGTCGTACTCTCGCCGGCAGCTCCTAGCCAAACCACCTTCACAAGTGCAATTTCTTTGCCTCTAAGCTCTTTCACTTCACGATCCTCAATCCGTACGGGCATCGTCTCCACAGTGAGATTATCCCGCACCTCCACATCATCCATATGGATCACATGAGATGGATCCGAAACATACTTCCGAAGTTGCGACACGTGAAACACGTCGTGCAAGTTCGAAAGATTGGGCGGTAAAGCCACTCTATAAGCCACATTTTCGATTCTTTCAGAAATCTGATAAGGACCAACAAATCGAGGAGTGAGCTTCTTCGATTTCAACGCTCGACCAACACCGGTAATAGGAGAAACCCTCAAGAACACATGCTCACCCTCCTGAAACTCTAAATCCTTCCTCCGCTTGTCATGATAACTCTTCTGACGACTCTGCGAAGCCTTCATCTTTTCACGGATCATCTTGATCTTCTCTGTAGTCTCCCGGACAATCTCCGGTCCCAACACTACACTCTCTCCCGACTCATACCAACACAATGGCGTTCTACACTTTCGACCATACAATGCTTCAAACGGTGCCATCCCAATACTGGAATGGTAACTGTTGCTATAAGTAAACTCAATCAACGCAAGGTAGGAATCCCATGAACCCCGCTGTTCCAATACACAAGCCCTTAACAAATCCTCTAATGACTGAATTGTCCTCTCTGACTGACCGTCTGTCTGAGGATGATATGCTGAACTCATTTTCAGCTTTGAACCCAATTCCTTCTGCAAACTCGTCCAAAACTCAGAAGTGAACCTCGGATCCCTATCTGACACAATACTCTTCGGAACACCGTGCAGCTTCACAATTTCTTTGACGTAGACCTCTGCCAACCTCGACACCGGATAAGTGATATTAATAGGAATAAAGTGAGCAGACTTCGTTAACCTATCAACGATCACCCAAATAGCGTCATGACCCTTAACTGTATTCGGCAATCCCGTCACAAAATCCATCGCAATGCTATCCCATTTCCACTCTGGAACTTCCAACGGTTGCATTAACCCTGCAGGCTTCTGATGCTCAACCTTAGATTTCTGACAGGTCAAACAGGCATACACAAACTGTGCCACATCTCTCTTCCTACCATACCACCAAAACATCTTTTTCAGATCCTGATACATTTTCGTCGCTCCAGGATGGATACTCAACTTGCTACGGTGACCCTCCTCTAAAATTGCCTTTCTCATCTCTTCGTCGTCCGGAACACAGATCCTACCCCGGAACCTCAACACACCACTGGAATCTAATTTGAAATCTTCATCTTCAGATTGACCGACCCCATTAATTAAATCCACTAATTTGACATCTGCTTTCTGAGCTTCCCTGATGCTGCCCAGGAAATCATTATCGATCTTTAACATTCCCAGCTTGACACTGCGAGGTGTCATTTTACAAACCAAACTCAAATCTCTGAATTCCTCGATCAACTCTAATTTCTTCACCATCATTGCCGACATATGCAAAGACTTTCTGATTAAAGCATCAGCCACGACATTAGCTTTGCCGGGATGATAATTCAAACCAAAGTCATAATCCTTCAAGAGCTCCAACCACCGACGCTGTCTCATATTCAACTCTTTCTGATCGAACAGATACTTTAGACTCTTATGATCACTGAACACTTCGAACCTCGAACCATAAAGGTAGTGCCTCCAAATCTTAAGCACAAATACCACAGCAGCCAATTCCAAATCATGCGTAGGGTAATTTTTCTCATGAACCCGCAATTGCCTCGACGCATACGCAACAACCTTTCCATCTTGCATCAGCACACCACCCAGACCCATCTTCGAAGCGTCACAATACACAACAAATGGCTTCTCTGGATTAGGCAACGTCAAAACAGGCGACGTCGTCAATCTCTTTTTCAGTTCCATAAAACTTTCCTCACATCGAGCATCCCAAACGAAAACTTTACCCTTACAAGTCAACTGAGTCAACGGAAGGGCCAACTTGGAAAAACCCTCGATGAACCTCCTGTAGTACCCAGCCAAACCCAAAAAGCTTCTAATCTCTGTTGCGGACTTCGGAGCCTCCCACTCCAACACTGCTTCTACTTTTGCCGGATCAACCGCAATACCATCACCAGAAATCACGTGCCCAAGGAAACTCACCTCTTTCAGCCAGAACTCACACTTCGATAACTTAGCATACGACTTTTTCCCTTTCAAAACCTCTAACACTGTCCTCAGGTGTTCAACATGCTCTTCCTCCGACTTAGAATAAACTAGAATGTCATCCATGAAGATCACCACAAACCGATCTAGGTAATTATGGAAAATACGATTCATATATTCCATAAATACACTAGGAGCATTAGTCGCACCGAACGGCATCACTGAATATTCATAATGCCCATACCTTGTTCTGAACGCTGTCTTCTGAACATCTTCATCCTTTACTTTAATCTGATGATATCCGGACCTCAAATCAATTTTGCTGAAAACACGGACACCCACTAACTGATCCATCAAATCGTCGATCCTCGGAAGCGGATACTTGTTCTCGATAGATACCTTATTCAGCTGCCCATAACCAACACACGACTTCCTACCACAATCAGCGGCAGCCCAACAACAGCAGCAGCAGCCCAACATCAACAGCAGCAGCTCACAACAGCAGCAGCAGCGATCCTCCCAGCCATCTCCACTCACTTGCTTATAACTGACAACACACCGTTGTCAGTTGACACTACGACTGGACAACTTGGCCGGACAGACCGAACTGCTCTGATACCACTAATGTAACACCCCTTTCTACCCGTCACTTTATTTATAAAAATCAGAGTTTAAAAATTTCGTTCATAGGGAATGTTACACACACTTCAATAAAACGTCGCTTATCAATTTAAAACAGTTCAACTCAGTAATCATGCATTCACGTAGCACGTCACGAATAAAGAATCTCAAGCCTCAATTTAACGTCGCTTATAAGACTCAACATAACAAAACCAACTACGCAGCGGAAAATGATAAAACACCACGGAAGAGTCCACATGGACATAACAACCAAAATCATTAATAAATGTCGAGTTCGTTTTCCCCCCCTGAGTGCTACGTATCAGAGCATGACGACTCGACTCAAGAAGCGAAGCTAAGGCATTCACTGGGAATCACCTGCACGTTACCAACACGGGGGTAACATTCAAACAGGAAAGGGTGAGCATCATTTCAATCCATATAATAGAAAATATGATAAGTACTAATCATAGGCTACACACTAGAGCAATCAGCATCCAAAACACTAAATATCCACATCACAGTCATCATTCACATCACTTACAATAACTCATCTCACAATAACTCATCTCATGTCATGTAGGCTTATGAAATGCAACCCACTCGCGGGTATATGCATGAGGTACCTTTTCACAAAACGTCGCTTAGCCCTTAAGGCCTCATCGTCACTTAGCCACTCAGGCCTCAAAACGTCACTGGGTTTATGCATATGGGCATGAGACACTATGACATGCACCACTCACAACACACAAACACACAATTACTCAAATCATAGTCAACTATGTGACCCGTCACTTACCGGTTTGCTCGCAAAGAGCACAGCACCTGTCAAATTCATAATCAGCACACAACGTCACTTGGCCATTTAGACCTTAACATCACTTAGCCCTTCGGGCCTCAAACGTCACTGGGTTTTCATCGTCACTTACACATAAATATCAATCAACTCAAACAATAGCCACTGAGGGCAAAAACGTCATTACAATTAATATTAGCCACCAAGGGCAAAACAGTCATTTAACTAGCCACTAGGGGCATCATCGTCAAAATCATCATTTTTGACACCACTTCGTTAAAAATCACTGGTCGTACTCAAAAGGGGTTTTTAAAACACCAAAAATACCTTCGCATTGTCGCAGCAACGATCACCGGGAACAGCCACTTGAGGCGTCCCAGCAACCTTCTGAAATTAATAATTTTTATTTTTAAAAAGGGAACACACAGATAGGCAACGGAAAATTCTTCACAACGCTTTTTGAATCGTTCAAAACGGAGGTCTGAGTCGAAAGTTATGTTAAAAAATAAGTTTGGACAAAATTAAGCAACATTCTGAAAATTGGCGCCTTAGGCGCCCAGGCGCCCAGGCAACACGCGCACTGGCGCCCAGCGCCCAGGCGCGCAACACACGCACACACGCACACGCCACAGGCGCCCAGGCGCGCAACACACGCACACACGCACGCACACGGGCGCTCAGCGCCCAGCGCCTCAGCGCAACACGCAGGCAACACACACGGGCGCTCAGTGCCCAGCGCCTGGCGCCCAGCGCCTTGGCGCAACACACACACACACGCATGGGCGCTCAGCGCCCAGCGCTGGCACCCAGCGCCCAGCAACACGCACAGACACAACGCACAGCGCCCTTGGCGCCCAGCACAGGGCGCCTGGCGCCCAGAAACAGCAGCAACACAACCCAGAATTTTTCCAACAACTTTTCAACACTAAAATTGATTCCTAACAATTTAAAAGTGTAAAAATTCATATTTTTCCAGCAACCAAAAATGCACTCATTTTATTCAAGATCACCAAAACTCAATTTACCAAAACTCAATTGAAAAACATCACCAACATCATCATGGTGCCCTAGGCGCCCAAACACCTACAACCCCTATGCGACCTCATCTCCAACAAGCCAAACACATAGATCAAAATTATGGTTCACAACACATGCGCATATCACCATCAATAAGGCAAATTCATAGATCATACCCAAGCAATGAATCAAATTCGCATATACTCATAATGAACATATATAAAAGTTAACATCAAGAACATCAAGAAACGCAAAAGAATATCAAGAACATCATGGATCTAGTATAAACCTTAGATCTAGGACCTATCCTGAGATCTATTAGATGGAAGGATAGAGCTCCCCTAACCTTTTCAAGAAGAAGAATTCGATGCCCTAGGATGCAATCACCAACAGAACCTCAGCTACAATGGAGATCTCTTCTCTCCTTGCTCTTCGAATTTCCTCTTCCCCTTCTCCTCTTGGCCGCCTCTTCCTCTCTCTTTCTCACGCTCCTCTCTTTCTTTTCTCTCGTCTCCAAAATTTCGTAATTGGCCACCACAACCCTAACCCCTACTCACTAGTTCACTTCGCATACTTGTGGATCATGGGCTTGGGCCTTCCACTCAAGCCCAAGTCATGCAAGTGGCGCCTCCACTCCCTCCTAATACCACCAAAATTAATAAAATCGTAATTAATTAAATTATATCAAATAAACTAATTTAAATTCTCGAATACTTAATTAAATGAATTAATTAAATATTTTAGGGTGTTACACGCACCAGGTCGCTTCTGGGAGGGCGAATACCGCACCCGAGCAACGTCGGCGCGGCGATGAATCTCCTGGGCGCAGAGCTAACCCGTCCAGAAGGCATCGATCGCCCCCGAGAGGTCGTTTGTGCATCGATCGCCCCCAAGAAGGCGATCTGGGCGAGGTGCGATCCAGGATCGACTACGCACGCCACCCTCTTCGACCGATCCTACCTACTGGCCCGAGGAGGAAACCTACTAGGAATCTTCGTACAACTCCACTGACTCATTAGCTCGGTCAAGGAGCCGATCGCTCGACAGATACTCCCGTCCATACTACAACAAGCCTCCTCGAGCATGACTTAACCACCTTGAGTACCCCACAGAACGACGTGGTCATCGGGGCCACCACCCCGAGGACCGACCACCTCGTAGGAGACCAGGCGGTGACGACCTAGGGCCCTTCACTCGCGACATAGACGAGTATCCTATCCCGCGAGCACTAGAGAAGCCCCCATAAGACCTCAAGATGTATAACGGAGTAAAGGACCCTGACGCCCACCTGAGGTACTTCGATTTGGTGATGAAGTATAGAGGGGCGTACGGGCCGGTAAAATGCAAAATTTTCCCATTGACCCTGGAGGGACCCGCCTTGGAGTGGTTTACTGAGTTAAGACGCAACAGTATCTCGTCTTGGGAACAGCTAGCCCGAGTTTTCATTGCCCGCTTTAACCCGTCCAGGGTAAAACCCAAATCACATGCCATCCTAAAGGCAATTAGACAAGGCCCGGGCGAGACTCTCCGCGATTACGTTGAACGGTTCAACAAGGAAGCCGCCAACGTGCGAGGACTGGAGGACGACATGCATTTGTGGTTTCTTCGAGATGGTCTCCGCACTGGTAGCCTATTTGAGATAGAAGTTGGAGTCAACGAACCACCGAATCTCGAAACTTTCCTCCGACGATCTCAGAGGTTCATGAATTATGAAGAGAGGGCGATGGCCACCCAAGCCGTCCCAAGGACGGCCAGAGAACTCCAAGCGAATCGGGGTCAGGGATCTAGAAGAGATCAGGAAGGACCATCAAGAGAATTCTAGCAGAGAAAGTTTCCCGATCGAATGAAGCTTAACGCCTCATATGCCCAGATTTTATCCGAGTGCGCGACCGCGGAATTTATAGATATCTAGCGACCTTATCCTCTCGTCCTCAAAGAAGGGCAGCGCCCTTCCTGAAAATACTGTCGATATCATAGAAGTAGCGGACACGACACCAACAATTGTATGGCCCTCAAGGACGACATAGAAGAGCTAATCAGAAAAGGCAAGCTAACCCAATACATCAAAAAGGGCCAAACAGGCAGGCAAGAGGAGAAGAGTGGAGCCCGTTCCACTCGACGGGGAAAAGCCGTTGTAAACGAAGTCAGCAAAGACGGAAAAGAAGGGGTTGAGGGGGAAGATGAGGCTGAGAACGACCAAAGGAAATCAAGGGGATGCCCGGTCGCAATGGTAATCACTGGAGGGTGCCCCATAGAAGGAGGGGAAACAAATAAATCGATGAAGAGGCGATGGAAAGAAATAATGAGCATCGCGTCAACCTCCACGGCCAGAGTCCCCTCGAACAGACCACCCTTGGTGTTCGACGATGATGACTTGCTCGATGGGAAGCCGAACAAGTATGTCCCATTGATTGTCACTTCAGTAATGGCATACGTCGAAGTCAGGAGAATCCTTATCGACCAGGGAAGGTCGGCGGATATCATCTTTGAGGACCTTATAAACGTCCTGCGAATTACAAAGAACGACCTCAAGGCCTATCAGGGCTCCGATCTAATAGGCTTCAACGGATCATCGACCACTCCCCTTGGAACGGTGGAACTCATGGTGACAATTGGGGATGATAGCGGGAAGAAGCCAAAGTGCAGGACCGTGAAAACCAATTTCCTTGTGTTACCGTGCAAATCAGTATATCAGTGCATCATTGAGCGACCCACGTTGGGGAAACTGGGGGCAGTGACCTCCACAGTTCACCTGAAGATGAAGTTCCACTCAGACAGTAATGAGGTGGTTACTGTCCCGCCCCTACTTACGATGTCCGTCTTTACTGTCCCGAGTCAACGTGGCCGACCTAGATGCCCGCTATGACCCAGACAGTGACGTGGAGGAAGGAGATGATAACCTAGCCAGGGAACTCACAAACAAAATCAAAAGACCAGAGCCAGACGAAGAATTCGTCCAGATACAGTTGGGGAGCGACCCAGAGAAAACGGTGAAAGTTGGGAGCGATCTTCCCCCACATGTGAGAGATTTGTTAATCCAGTGTTTAAAGGAGCACGCTGATGTGTTTGCTTGGAGTGCGTCCGATATGCCGGGCATTTCGCCTGAGGTAGCGTGTCATCACCTGACCGTTAACCCCGCAGCCAAATGGATCGCCCAAAGAAGACGGGTCCAAAACGAAGAAAAAACACAAGCGGCCAGTAAAGCGGTTGACTAGAGGCTGGGTTCATCAAAGAGATTAAGTACACAACATGGCTATCGAACGTAGTCCTGGTAAAGAAGGCAAATGGGAAGTGGCGCATGTGCGTCGACTACACTGATCTCAACCGAGCATGTCCTAAAGACGTTTTCCCAGTGCCCAGTGTGGACCGGTTAGTCGACAGCGCGAGTGGGTATCGATTACTCTCATTTTTGGACGCATACTCGGGGTACAATCAGATCGCAATGCACCCACTAGACCAAGAGAAGACTGCTTTCATGACCACAAAGGGAAACTACTGTTACTTGGTCATGCCCTTTGGGTTGAAGAATGCTGGGGCTACCTATCAGCGAATGATGAACAAAGTCTTCAAAGCTCAAATTGGCAAGGTGGTCGAGGTATACCTGGACGACATGATCATTAAAAGCAAGCAAGATACCAACCACGTGGACGACCTCAGAGAAGTATTCGCAGAGGCCCACAGAAATTCACTAAAGCTCAATCCTGAAAAATGCATGTTCAGAGTCCGAGCGAGCAAGTTCCTTGGGTTTTATTTGACAGAACGAGGAATTGAGGGGAACCCTGACAAATGTAGGGCGGTAACTGAGATGAGGTCTCCGACGAGCAAAAAGGAGATCCAAAAATTGAATGGGATGATAGCCGCGCTCTCCCGGTTCATTTCGAAAGCCGCTAGCAAATCCCTTCCGCTCTTCAAAGTATTGAAGAAAGATGCTCAGTTCGAATGGACGCCCGAGTGCGACCACGCCCTATACAGTTTGAAGGAGGCTTTGCTGCAGCCACCTATCTTGACCACCCCTGAACCCGGGGAAATTTTATACCTTTACGTGTCCATCAGCGACGAAGCTCTAGCAGCCGTACTAGTACGGGAGAACGAGTCAAAACAAAACCAGGTGTATTTTGTGAGTAAAGCGCTCCAGGGACCCGAGCTTCGGTACCAAAGAATTGAGAAGTTAGCCCTGGCTCTAATTGTGGCTTCGCGGAGACTGAGGCCGTATTTCGTGGCTCACCAGATCGTCCTCAGAACCGATCAACCCATTAGGCAGATCTTACATCGACCAGATCTAGCGGGAAGAATGATCAAATGGGCGGTGGAACTCTCGGAATTTGGAATCAAATATGAATCCAGGACGACTACCAAGGCGCAGATCTTAGCCAATTTTATTGCGGAGATGACCCCAATCCAGGGCGAGGTCTCTGAACCAACCTGGAGGTTGCACATGGACGGCTCCTCTAACAGCAAAGGGAGCAGGCGCGGGTGTGATTTTAGAAAGTCCTGAAGGAATGACGATTGAAGTCTCTTTGACCTTCTCTTTTCCACCTCTAACAATCAGGCGAAATATGAGGCCTGTATCGCTGGGCTCATGCTCGCCCGTGAATTTAAAGCACAAAGAGTCGAGCTCTACTCGGACTCCCTACTGGTTGTGTCTCAGATCAAAGAAACATTTGATGCCAAAGATGAAGTCTTACAAAGGTACCTCGCAAAGGTATGAGAGCTGCTCGAGCAGTTCGATCATGCGGAAGTCCAACATATCCCCAGATCAGAGAAAGCAAGGGCCGACGTGCTCTCAAAACTTGCAAGTACCAAGGCTCCAGGGAATCATAGGAGCGTAATCCAGAAGATCCTCCCACAACCCAGCGTCCGCCTAGAAGCAGTTCCGAATACAGATATCTGTGTGATCGACCAGGGCGAGACATGGATTGACCCCATCCTAAAGTACATCAGGGATGGGGAGGAACCGGATGACCCGAAGAAGGCGGCCCTTACGCGAAGACGAGCATCGTCCTACTCTGTGATTGAAGGAAAACTATTCCGAAGGGGGTTCTCGATGCCCTTACTTAAGTGTCTAGCACCAGATGAGGCCGACTACGTCTTGAGGGAGATTCATGAAGGTATATTCGGGAATCATCTAGGAGGACGAGTCCTAGCAAAAAAGGCACCCAGGGCTGGATAGTATTGGCCCACAATGGATGGGGATGCAAGTGAGCTAGTAAAGAAATATGACAAGTGTCGGAGGCACGCAGACATCCACGTTGCGCCCCCGGTTGAACTGAACTCTATGACCGCCCTATGGGCAACTAAAATATTTGGTCGTGGCAGTGGATTACTTCACAAAATGGGTCGAGGTCGAGCCTCTAGCGACCATCACCTCCAGAAACTGTTTAAAGTTCTTCAAAAGGAATATATTGGTCTGGTTCGGAGTCCCAAATGTGCTGATCTCAGATAACGGCACCTAGTTCACTGACAAAAATTTTCAGGAGTACCTGGCCGAGCTAGGGGTAAAATAGCGCTTCACCTCAGTCGAACACCCCCAGACCAACGGTCAAACCGAGGCGGCAAACAAGGTAATCTTGCACGGGCTGAGAAGGCGGCTGGATGAAGCAAAGGGAAAATGGGTAGAAGAACTCCCATACGTGTTATGGGCATACATGACCACCCCCCTCTCCACCACGGGCGAATCTCCTTTCAAACTTGTCTACGGAACAGACGCAGTTATCCCGGTCGAAATCGAGAGCTGAACTGGAGAACCGCTAATCCCAAGTCGCCCCCAGAGAACGAATAAATAATCAGGGAGGAACTAGATTTGGTTGAGGAGCCCTGAGAGAAGCCGCCCTGAGAGAAGCACTAATCAAACAAGGTATGGCCACGAGGCACAATGCCAAGGTCATCCCAAGAGATTTTGCTCTGGTCAGATTGTCCTCCGACGAGCCAGTATCGGGCAGAAGAATGCTGCTCAGGGCAAGCTCGCCCCCAATTGGGAGGGCCCTTACAGGGTCATCTCGAAGACGGGGAAGGGAGCTTACCAGTAGGAGACATTGAACGGAGGACTCATCCCAAGAACGTGGAATGCCATGAACGTGAGAAGATATTTTATTTGAAATTGTAAAACAATGAGTATGTAAACCGGGCGGGATACTCTTTTTCCCACAGGGTTTTTTATTGAGGCCCACCCGTCCGTCATGAATAAGACGAGGCATTATTTTATTGAGATTGCATCGTATAAATGCTTTATTTTATTATCTTTCACTCCAGGTCCGCAGACCGCGCGAGATGGCCCGACTAGGTCACGGCCTCACAGGGTCAACTACCTACGCGGCGTGTTAAAACCGAACCGAGTCCGGTAAACCGCCCGTCGGGCATAATGTGCTTGAACGAACCAAGTCACCAACGAAGTGATCTAGTGATCGCACCTCCATGAAGCGAGTTCAATCCGGATAGAAGTCCGGTAAACTGCTCATAGACGGGGTCACCAACGAAGCGATCTAGTGATCGCACCTCCATGAAGCGAGTTCAATCTAGACAGGAGTCCTGTAAACTGCTCATGGACGGGCACGAATATCTTACGTCAAGAAACAAACAAACACGATTAATAAGCGAACAGAAGAAAGTGCATTAATTGAACAGAAGAGAAGAGGCGATAAGGGTCCCCTTGTCTAACTCCCCTCTTGAAGTCAAAGAAACCAACAACACGCCCATTAATAGAGAAAGAAAGCTTGGCGTAGTGAAGGATAATATTTATCCAAGAGCAAAATCTATCCTTGAAACAAAGCAGTCAGAACTTGAAGTAAAAAGTCCCAATCTATAGTGTCAAAAGCATTTTTGATGTCAATTTTAAGGGCTAATTGACCACCAAAAGGCTTTTATTCTGAAGCAAATTAATAGATTCAGAGGTAGTGCAAATACACTCAGAAATATTTCTACTATTCACAAAGCCCCTCTAATTATCAGAAATAATATTAGGAGCAACAAGAGCAAGTCTGTCAGCTAAAACATTTGTAATGATTTTAAATTTAAAATTAGCTAGAGAAATTGGTCTATATTGATCAACTCTATCAGCCCCCTAGCTCAACTTTAGGAATCAAAGCAACTATATTAGAATTAAAGTTAGGAAGCATCCAACCTTGTTGAAAAATTGCAGAGTGACATTATACACATCTTGAGCAACAATGTCCCAGTAATGTTGGAAAAAGAATCCAATGAATTGTCTTGGAAGTCGGTTTCGGTTGAGAAAGTTGGGCCGAGATGCTACCGAGGTGTGATGTCGGATATGTTCAAGATGATGCTTTGTCGCGTTGGTCCGGTGAAGGGGGTGGTACTTCCTTATGCATTGATTTGGCATCGTATTTATAGAGAATTGTTCCAATGACGTGACGTCACTCCTTTTGCCAGGCGTGTGATCTGAGGTCGATTTTGGGCTGTGCGATGAGATGCGAAAAGATCTCCATCGTTGATGGTTGGTAGGGCAAGTGAGTTGCCTATGGATCATGTATATGGGCTGGGGAGGCCTAAAACTCTAAAAGGGGTTCCCAAAAAATGTGCTCTACTTGGGTTTTGTTTGTGACCATGTAGTGCTTCCTTCCCAAGCCATGCTTGGTCTTTGTTTCTCTGGTTTGGGAGCCTCCCTCCTCCACCTCTCGTCGACGCCTTTCCTCTTTCTCCCACCCGCTCGCTCCCTTCTTGTTGGGGGTGTCTTTTCTTCCTCTCCTACTCTGATTTCCTCTTGCCCGACCTCCACCTCACCCCCTGATCTATCTATCTCTTCCATGTCTTACCCTCTCGCATCTTGCCCTCTCCCATATCTGCCAAACCTGCTCCTTCTTTTTTCTCAGATCTGTATCTACTCGGTTTACTCCTTACTCTGTTCAATACGTCCTCTTCCAACTACCAAAGTTTATTGAGTCTTTTTGCTAGGTGAACCCCAAAACTATTTTCCCCTCAGATGATTTCCTAAGGCTCCAAAGTTTATATTTAAGAGATCCTTTGGCTGGTTGGCCTACTTTTTCAGAGAAAGTTTTGGTCATGGTGGTGCGCTTTGGTGGTCCAGGAGTTCTGTTACTGCCCTTTGGCTTGCTTTGGTGATGGGAGGTGGTTTGAATCTGGTCCGAGCGCTCTTCAACAGTACTTCCTCTCTCAGTTTCTGTGTTCTTTAACGTGTGACTTCCATGTATCAAGGATTTGTTCCCCTTTGGCCGTTTGGCCTTCATTTCCAGGAAAAGGTCGAGAATTTCCATTTTTCCCCTTGGTTTTCCTTGAGGATCATTTTACTTGACTGTGATGGTTGGCTATGTTTTCTAGAGGTGGATGTTGTCGCCTTTTGCGTGTCGAGATGCTAGTTCAAATATCGGTGGATGGTACAGACATGGAGGGGCACATTGGTACTTTTGGCTGCTTGCTTTGGAAACCCTAATGGGGTTGGTTTGGGATGTTGCGCTTCTATAATGACCCATAGTGGTCTTAGATTTTATTAATGTTGTTGTTAGTGTCTCTTTTAATTATGCTATACCCTAAGTTAGTTCAGGAAGATCTAGGTTGTCTTAAGTGCTGCTCATATGTTTAATCTTATCCTTAGAGCTTCAGCTAAAACCTATGAGAATTTTCTTTAGAGGACATGATGATGTTTTTTTTTTTAGAAAAACAAAAAGGGTTATAGAGTCTCTTTGAAACCTTCTGATGCAAAACCCTCCTTAGGGAAAAAGAGTACCCCCCCTACAATTTAATGAAAAAAATAGAAAATATACAAAAGACATGTGGGGACTAGGCCAATACCCAAGAGGGAAACAACATCACTATAATGACTCTCATCCTAACCAGGTTGTCGCCAAAGTCATTAACAATCATTTGCAGCACACCAAAATCAAAAGGCCAGAAGGATACTTAAACCATCGAACGAAAATCAGCAGAACCTATAGTTAGGCAAACCTAAGTTATTTCTGGAGAAATCCTCAGCAATGAAGCTAGGAGGAAGGTCCCACCAGGAAAAACCACTAACATTAGTACCATGTCCGGCAAGCTTATCAGCGCAAGTGTTGCCTTCTCTATAGATGTGAGAGCAAACAAAGTTCATATCTCTCGTCAAATATAAGCAATTATTCCATCTCTTTCTAAGATTCCAATTTTGTAATTCTTGAAGGCGGAAACCACAAGCTACGAATGCATTCCAACCACAAATACTTTCAACCTTTATCAAAAGCAATCTCTATAGCCAACATAGTGCCAATACTTTCAGCATGAAGAGCATGGTTGTTGCCAACGAAGGCCGAAAAGCAGCCAAGAATAGCAACGCTTCTGTCTCTAAAAATACCACCACAAGCGGCAGGGTCTGGACAACCCTTAGCAGCAGCATCGGTATTGCCAATTACCAATGATGTTAGTCGAGCTCCTATAATTACCAATGATATTGAAGGTCTTGATGATCCTAAACTCAACAACTGAGGAAGATATCGCAGATTTAGAAGCATTCCTAGCTAGGGCAACATTAGAGAGGGTTAAATTAATAGCTGAGTATAAGGGGATCATGTGATTACTAAATCTAACCTGAAACTGCAATACCAAATGGCCCATAAAATGTTAACATTAGCAGCAGAGATATAAGGTCCGCAGGGATGGACCATTTACCGTTGACTATAAAATCCCTAACATTCGCCTTAAGCTCCTTGTGAAGATTAGAAGGAATACCAATAATATCCACAATGGGCCTTGAAATTCAATTGTTAGTCCAAAAATTTATGTTGGAACCATGCCCAAGTTTCAAGTCGAATGCTCAATAATATAATAAAGATGATACTTGAATCCAAGCCAGATAGAAGAAGAAACATGATAGGATAATTCACCAGCTTATTATTCTTGAAGACTCTAGCTTTCAAAAGAAGAGCCCAAGGCAAATTAGTAGAAATAAAGTTCCACCCAAGCTTAAGCATACCAACATTATTAATAGCTTTGATAGACCGAAAACCCAAATCGCCCCTTCAAAGGGCTTGCACACCTTACTCCAGACCACACAAAATTTCTAATCCAGTTATCCACGGTATTAAAAAGACTAGGAGACCAAGCATAAATGTGGAAACTGTAAACCATCATGCTAAGAATAACAGAATCAACAAGTTGAACTCTACCCATGATAGATAAAAGAGAGCCTTTCCAAGATGATAATTTAGCCTTTATTCTATCAGCAATAGGTAATAAGTGAATTTTTCGACGCTTACCTTTAAAGAGCGGGACACCAAACCCATCAGGACCAGGAGCGTCGTTCCTATTAAGAGAGAAAATAACAGTTTTAACCTCATCCATAGAGGGAAGACTGGTGAGCATAACATTGTCCCTGTCCAAAACTAAACAAGGGATAACTTCCTGAATAAGACCATTAGGATGACAGTCATTGTTCCCATAAAACAAATTTTGATATTAATTCAAAATAAGATTCTCAATATCAACCGCGTCATAAAGAATATTATCACCATCCTTCAGAACAGAAATTCTCTTAGTAATATTTATAATCTTGGTCATCTATGAAAAAAGGCCGTATTTCTATCCCCATGGTTGTGCCAGTTAACTCTAGATTTCTCCTTCCAATAAGATTCTTCATAATTGAAGGCCATCTGCAAATTGGAGTGAGCCTTCTTCTCAAGAGAGAGTAAAGAGCCGGAACCTTCTTCATTATTAATTTGCTCCTGGATATTTTCAAGTTTGGCTAAAGCTTCATTTACGTTAGAGAAAACATTACCAAAAACAGTAGTATTCCAGTCTTTAAACTTAGCCTTCAAATTTTTCAACTTCTGGAATAAAACATGCATGTGAAAACCAACAACAGGAGTTGGCCCAGCCTCAGAGACAACCCTCTTACAGTCAGTGTGTTGAGCCCACATTTTCATAAACTCAAAGAGGAATAATAAGCTAAAGAAGAGGAAAATGAACAGACTTACTTCTGGTAAGAGTACAACAATCCACACTGTCCCAGAAAATGGAGCCAAGCCTCATTACAAATGGATCTATTGAGTCTCTTCTCAATATAATTATTTCCAAGCCTACCTTTAGACCAGTATATTGAGATCCTCTTGTAGGATTATGGATCAAATGATTCACGTCAAACCAACAGGAAATAGCAGAAGGAATACCCTTACCTCCGTGCTCATGAGCACCCAAAACTCAATTGATAGAGAAGCTTGTAGTACAAGCTTGTAGTGACCTCAGTGGCTTGGCTTCCAGAGCAGTGCAGATTGAACAAATTAAAAAAGAAAGAGAAAGGAAGAGAGCTACTAGGGGTCGAGGTCCTCAGTTGATATAAGTGGTGGATGCAGCCGAGGACTCAGATTATGATGAATCAGCCGATTACACGGCAGACATCTTGGTGGCCGAGATAGTCAAAGGTAAAGCATACATTTGTCTTGCTCTTAAACCTATCAAGGGAAAGGAGAAGGGGGAGGCGGAAAACAAGGTCGAGTATTCCTTTGACATCTCTAAGGCCGATTAGATATTTGACTATCTCCTCAAGGACAAACAGATGAAGCTCCTCGACGGCCATAAGATCCCTCCTCCTGAAGAAATAAAAGGGAAGACGTATTGTAAGTGGCACAATTCGTTCAATCATGCCACTTCCAATTGCATTATCTCCCGCCGAGCCATTCAAGAGGCTATAAAGAAAGAGAGGTTCAAGATGGCCGACAAGGGGACACAGGAGGTGAGCATTGACACTGATCCTTTCCCCAACAGGAACATTAATATGGTCTCCTTCTCAGGGAGTGACTGAGGGAAAGGAAAGAAGAAGTATGTATGGGTTCCCAAGCAGGACACTCCCCCAGAAAAGAGGGTATCTGTCTTCGACCGATTGGGTTCACCCCCGAAGGGATCTACGGTGGCAGATCGCATGGCGCTATTACAAGAGAGGTTGCAGCTGGGAGGGCCGAGTCAACCCCAAGGGACCCAAAAGAAGCTCCCAAAGCCAAAGATGCTTGTTCAAGACCTCAGAGAATTACATCTATCCAAGCATAACCCTGGGAGTAACTCTGGGAGAAGTGCACCTCGGACCAGTGATGTAAGAGAATGATTCCGGCATATCTCACCTGGGGGGCATGGTAGGCCTGCCAATGATCCAGTTAGGCAAGCCACCATGCGACACCCAGGCGAGAAGTCTCGTCCCAAAGAGGAAAGAACGGTAGCGTAGGTCATCGAGGCCCAAGGCTCAACATCAGTGGATATTACTGTGCTGAACGACCGTGAATTAAGGGCTGTCAGAACAGTGAAGCCACCATCATAGGTTACATAAGGTCAATCGATGACGCAAGCAGTAGTGGAAGCACCAGTGCCTGGGGTTGCCTCCAAGTCACGTTCTCAGAAGAAAAGGTAACAAAGGGCAAGGGCTTACAACAGAGTGAGGGAGACCTCCAGATGCTCACTTCGGCCAGAGAAGGGAGCGGCCAGACCATCCCTGCAGCCACTATGGCTACGGCTTTGGAACAGGCCTTCCCAAAACCAGTCGAGGAGGCAGCTTCGGAGCAACCAACCCTCAATGTGGCTGGACCTAGTGCACCCACTGAGACGACCCAAGAGCCCAATGCCATGATAGAAATGGTGGAGGCCCCTCATAGCCCGCTGACTGAGGCAGCAATAGAGTGTTTATATGGGCCCAACAGCCCCAGACCACCTCAGCCAACTAATGTGCCTTAAGGTGAATGGGCTACGACAGAAGAAGAACTGGCAGAGGATGACCTCTTGGGAGAAGATGAAGAGAACCCATTTGGTCCTTTGGATTTTGATGGGGACTCCATGACGGGGTCAATCCTGGATGACATAATGGATGGGCCGATGAGGAATATTATGCTGATATATAAATGGTGAGCGTTCTTCCACCCAAATTCTGGGGTAATAAAGATCAACCAAGAGCTCTTGAGGGAGATGTTTTTGCCGAGGAGACCGAATTGGCTACCTTGACAGAGCCCGAGGGAGCAGTTACAGAGGGAATGTTGTTTGAGAAACACACAGCAGACATGACTAGACACCTAAAGCCATTGTATATCAAAGCCCATTTGAATGGGAAGCTCATTATTCGTGTCTTCGTAGATGGAGGTGCCGTGTTGAATACCATGTCATTAGCCACTATGGAAAGGTTGGGGAAGAATGCCGACGACCTCATTCCAACCACCATGACCATGACTAGCTTCATGGGCCACCCATCCCACGCTTTGAGAGTGTTGGTGGCTGATGTGATAGTTGGGAGCAAGGTGACTCGCTAGGCATTTTTCGTCATACAGGGAAAGCCCTCACATGCTGTGTGATTCTGGGGAGAGACTGGATCCACACCAGTGAATGTGTCCCTTCTACCCTACATCAGAAATTAATGATATGGATAGGGGATCAAGTGGAGATAGTAGTGGCAGACCCCAATCCATTCCCTGCAGAAGTAAAGATGTTCGAGACTGTTTTCTACTCTCCTCATTTGCACCCCATTTCCATCCCAGGGAATTATGAGGAGGGTGGCATCGAATCTTGTGACTGGACCAAAAGAGGTTTTTGAATTCAAGATGTTGGCCGACCCACGACCTAGTAATCCTAGTAATAAGAATAATGATTAATCTCCCACCAGAAATACAGAGCCTGCTGGATCGGTTGCACCTATTCCACATTGAATCCAGCATAGAAGAGGCTATGTTTGGTGCAATAAATGAAGAGCACGAGGCTGGGGAACAATCCTACCAAGAGGGTTCAGATGACCCCTTTGAAGGGACGTTGACCGAGCCTCCTCACCTGGAGCCCATCCAAAGGAAGATGCCCACGTTTGGGGCACAAGATCCTCTATTGGAGGTGAACCTGGAAAGTGAGAAAGACCCAAGGATGACCAAGGTCAGCGGTAAATTACAGCCTCAACAACGAGATCAAATGGTGGCGTTAATAAAGGACTACCGTAACTGCTTTGCGTGGGATTTCCATGAGATTCCAGGCCTTGATAGAGCCTTGGAAGAGCATAGGTTTCCCATCAAGGAAGGTTGCAAGCCCCATAAACAGGCACCGAGGAGGTTCAACCCACAGCTAATGCCACAGATCAAAGCAGAAGTGGAAAGATTACTCAAGGAAAGATTCATAAGAACTGCCAGGTACGTAGAATGGCTGTCTAATATAGTCCCTGTCATCAAAAAGAATGGCCAGGTCAGAGTTTGTATTGATTACAGAGATCTGAACTTGGCCACTCCTAAAGATGAGTATGGTATGCCTGTGGCCGATATGCTTGTCGACGCCGCGGTTAACAATGCCATCTTGACCGTCATGGACGGCTATTCTGGGTATAATCAGATATACGTGGCCGAGGCAGACACCCATAAGACTGCCTTTAGGTGCCCTGGCGCCTTAGGTTTTTATGAGTGGTTGGTAATGCCTTTTGGCCTAAAAAATGCAGGAGCCACAAACCAAAGGGCCATGAATGCTATTTTTCATGACCTCATTGGTAAAAGCATGGAGGTATACATTGATGATGTGGTGGTCAAGTCCAAGAGTTTCGAAGCCCACCTAGTGGAGCTTGAACAAGCTCTAAAATATATGAGAATCCACAATCTCAAAATGAACCCTGCTAAGTGTGCTTTTGGTGTGTATGCAGGCAATTTTCTAGGCTTCTTGGTACACAACCAAGGCATTGAAGTGGACAAGAACAAAGCTCGAGCTATCCTTGAGGCAAGATCCCCCACAAACAAGAAGGAGCTACAGAGCTTATTAGGGAAGATCAACTTCTTGAGAAGGTTTATCTCCAACTCGGCCGAAAAGATGAAAGCTTTCTCACTCTTGTTGAAGATAAAGAACACTGAGGAAATGATATGGGGAGCCAAGCAATAGGAGGCCTTTGACCAGATCAAGGTTGCCTTAACTAATCCTCTTGTCCTAGTACCTCCACAGCTTGGGAAGCCTCTGAAGCTATATATTACGGTCGAAGACCAAGCCATCGGCTGCTTATTAGCCCAAGATGATGATAGTGGCGCCGAGCGCGCTATATATTATCTTAGTAGGATTCTCAATGATGCCGAGACTAGATATTCTCCTATTGAGAAGCTTTGTTTGTCTTTGTTTAATGCTTGTACATAACTTGAATATTATCTCTTACCTAAAGAAGTCTTGGTTGTGTGCAAAGTTGATATTATCAGGTATCTTCTTAACAGGCCCATCTTACAGGGAAGACTTGTCAAGTGGGCCATTAAGTTAAATACATTTATTTACCTTGACAAACGTGCCACTAAGGGCTGTCAAAGGAAAAGCCTTGGCCGATTTCCTGGCTCAGCATCCATGTGTAGAAATACATGACGCCCCACCCGAGTCTATTAACTATCTGGGCTTAAAACCTTGGGTCCTCATGTTTGGTGGAACAAGTACCCAAATCAGGGCAGGCATTGGGGTGGTCATCACCATCCACTATGGTCAAACTCGGAGATTCATCTGCAGGATAGGGGATCAAGCCTCCATTATTCAGGCCTAGTATGAAGCCTTGATCATGGGACTTGATATCCTGGCCGCCATGAAGGCCCAATACGTAGAAATCAAGGGAGATTCACAGCTGGTGATCAAACAAATCACTGGGGAGTACAAGTGTTATAACACGAAACTCAAATAGTTGTGGGCCTCGGCACATAACTTATTGACGTTGTTTGCCGATGCAGTCATCATGTATGTCCCCAGAAGCCAGAACCAAGAGGCAAACGATTTAGCCCAACAAGCCTTGGGTTACAAAGAGTGAGTGGTCGAGGTATTACAACAAGATGCTCTTGTTCCGACCGAGGAGAACCCTGCCAATGCTTGTATTGGAGTATTGACAAAGTACCTCTGTAATCCAATGGCTGACACTGATTTCAAAATCAAGCAAAGGGCATTGAAGTACATCTTGATAGGGGACGACCTATATAAAAGAAGCGCCAATGGGGTATTGTTACGATGCCTCAAAAGAAAGGACGCGTATATGGTGATGGCACAAATCCATGCAGGGATTTGTGGTGCACACAGGTCTGGCCCTATCATGAAATCGCTGATATACAGACATGGATACTATTGGCCGACGATCACGGCCGATTGCTTCCAGTTTACAAAGGGATGTGAAGCTTGCCAGCTGCATGGGTCAATCCAGAGAGTGCCTGTTGATGAGCTTCATCCCATTGTCAAGCCTTGGCCATTCAGTGGGTGGGCCATGGATTTAATCGGCAAGATATACCCTCCGAGCTCGAACGGCCATAACTTCATTATTGTAACTACCGATTGCTTCACTAAATGGGTGGAAGCTGCCTTTAGCAAGTGTCAATCAGGCTGTGGTGAAGCTACATAGAAAACCAAATTATATATAGATTTGGCATTCCTGAAACCATCACGGCCGATCAAGGCACAATGTTCACCGGGGAAGAAGTGTTGGCCTTCGCCCATGAATATGGCATCAAGATGAGACACTCGTCTCCTTATTATGCTCAAGCCAATGGGCAGGCTGAGACTACCAACAAAATCATCATCGAGCTCATCAAGAAAAATATAGAGGGCAAGCCTCGACGGTGGCACGAGACGCTTAATGAGGTTTTATGGGCAATGAGGAATTCTAAGTCCATAGCCACGAGGTTGACTCCCTATCGTCTAGTGTATGGGCAGAATGTCGTGTTACCATTGGAAATCAGTGTAGCATTTTTCATTTTTCATATCGGGTCACATATTCACCTGTTATAGAAAACGCAAAAATTTAGGGAAAATTCATTCGCGGTTACCTCCAAACATTCATCCGTTCACAGCGCAGCACCGTCTCTCCCTCTCGATGCGTCTCTTCCTCTCACTGCAAAAAACCCTCTCACTGAAACTCGTACCGTCCCTCCCTCTCGTACCGTCTCTCCCTCTCGTTGCATCTCTCCCTCTCACTGAAACTCGTTGACGAATTCGTGCGCTACCGCTTGATGCGTCTCTCCCTCTCACTGCGTCTCTCCCTCTCGATTCATTGACGAATTCGCGCAGAGAACCACCGCTGGTTAAACAAATTGGCACCCTTGCTGTTTCTGCTGTTATTGGGAACATTTTCCCTGTGATCTTGACTTTCTGCTTCGCATTAGGTTTGATTCTTATTATAATTTGCATTCTCATTTGTTGCATTTCTCACCCTAATTCTTGATCTGGTTGTTTCTGTTTTTGGGTGAATTTGTTATTTTTGGTCAAATTTTTGTGGTGATTTTGGGTGTTTTCAATTTATTGGAAATTGTTCAGGTGATTTTGCTTGAGACATAAATATATTTTGTTTACTGGGAAATTTTGGGGAAAAATTGGAACCTGGGGTGTGTGGGGGTCTGTTATTTGTTGATTGGGATTGTTTTGTTTGTTGTTGTCTTTTTTGGTTATTTTAATCTTCAAAAACGTCTAAAATTGTAGACTTGTGTAGTTTATGTTTTTCTATTACAAACATTGCATGTTTTAAGGCCAACAAGCTCTAATGGCTTGTTTGTCTGCAGTGGGCACATTGTTGGGGTCTATGACAGGAGTTTTGATAGGCCAAGAGACTGAGAGTGGTTTCATACGAGGTGCTGCTGTTGGTGCCATATCAGGAGCTGTTTTTCCATTGAAGTGTTTGAATCCTCTCTTGTTCTTTGGCATTCTGATGAATCTGGAATTGGGTGTCTCTTATACTTGGGTGTCTCTTATACTTGTTGGATTGAAGAGTTGTATTGTATTCCTTTTGATTTTTCTTTATCATTGATAATGGGTAACTTCTAGAGTGAGAGATCTACTAAGTATGTCACTGGTGTACGAATCAAATTAACTGTAGGATTATCGTATAACAAGTTATGAATGGTGGATTTCATGCTAGTTGATACAATCTCAACCCACTAATAGTATTTAATATTATATCCATGGTCAATTCGATTGGTACATCAACGAGAGACTTAGTTGATCCGTCACACTTGAAGCCAAGCCACCTTGATGATGACATGTTGTGTTTTAGCCTGATCCTTTTGAATTATGCAGATTGATGTTATTGCTAGCTTGTTGAGTGGGAGACATGTACGTGAAAGGATAGGTCCAGCTATGTTGAGTGCTGTTCAAAGTCAGGTAATTTTGTTTTGTACAAAGGATTTATTACATTGATGACATGACAGAGAATTTTACTTGTGTACACTTTCTCACATTGCTGACACCTCTGCTCTTATTAGATGGGTGTTGTTGAAACCAGCTTTGATAAGGTTTCAACAATTCTGAATTCGTCCATATCTCTTATTAGATGGGTGTTGTTGAAACCGGTGGGATAGAAACTTTTTGAAGAGAGACTTGTTACTTAAGATTGCGTATTTTGATATTGACGATTCTGAATTCGTCCATATCCAGGATTTTCAGCTTGGAGAGACAGTTAGAAGCTTACCTCATTGTCATCACATGTTTCATCTACCTTGCATAGATATGTGGCTTTTAAGGCATGGTTCTTACTTCTTGCCCATTATGCATAAGAGATATGTAATTTTGTATATGCATAGTGCTGCAGACGGGAAAGAAGTTCTTTTTTTTGTTTTGTTCATAAGCTTATTTAATGCAGTTATGTGATATCATTGTACTAAATTAATGTAAAGAAAATTTTGAGATATTCAACTTCAAGTTGCATGACATTCATGTTTTCTTATGCAGTGGTAGCAGTGATCATACAACTAAGTTTTGGAGCTGAAATAGGCCGGGAGACAATGCCGTGATAGATTTAACACTGGAATGCAAGGTTGGTTTTATTCTCGTACAAGAAAATGAAGCAGTATTCTCCCTCATGTCTTTTTTGGTTTAGAATCTAGAAATCATCTTCTATCAATTGTTCTAACTACTGGATTTTATAGTTGATGGGTTCAGATTGCTTTCCCTGTTCAACTTTTCTGGATTATTAGACATGTATGATAGAAAGAAAATGGAAAAAGGGAAAGTGGGTGGGGTGGAGGGAGAGAGGTTGTGAATCTAAGGCTTGTCATTTAAATTGGTATTCTCGATAAGTAATGAATGAACCATTAAGCAGGTAGTGCTCTAATTGATTATGGGAATTGGCTTAACTTACTAGTTGGAAAGTCCTTTCCATTGGGGGAGTCAGCTATTATGTGCTGTTATATATATATATATATATATATATATATATATATATATCTATTAAATATACAATTGAGAATAATTTCAAATAGGAATCTCACACATGTCAGTTCATTATTTGTCCACCTAACATTCTCAATTGACACATCATTGCCAAGTGTTATTTTGATTTAAAAAAATTAAAAAATCAATAATTAATAATCATTAGTTAATTGATAGTTATCAAATCATTCCCATTAATTGTGGTCAAAATAAAACTTCCCAAAATTAAAACAAATCTGAAACAGCACAATATCTCAGCCAATTAATCAGATTCCACCCAACATCACATAGCTAATTTTTTAGTCATTTGAATTTCAAAATTATAAAAATCTGGCCTCACTTTAGCATTTAAAACATGAATGCAAAAAAACAAAAAAAAAACTAAAATTTGTTCTGCAGAAACATAAAATTTGTTATTCTGAAACATAAATCCCAAAACAAAAAATTTAAAAAAATGCATTTATAATATTTTTAAATTCTAATTCTAATATAACACATTATTACAGTTTTGTGTACATTATATGTTTTTATTGCAAACACAATAATAATCCATTTTTTGAAACGTAGTGGAGCAGAACCAACAAGGATTGGTCCAAGTGGTAACTGGACTTGGATCTCATCTCAAGGTCTCGGGTTCGAATCTTGGGTGTGGCAAAGACTCTGTTATGAGGGGAGAACCACACGAGCCGGCAAAGCCGGAAACTCGTGGCCGGCCGGGTTCCAGGCGTAGTTTAGTCACCAGCAAAGCGGTACCCTCCTACAGACTCCACAATTCTCGATACTGACTTGAGCGTCAGAGTGTCTTTGCAGGTACCCTCCTCTCGCCCAAAACATAAAGATCTGACCCGACAGGAGCACTACCAATTGCAGTCTCGGATCGACCCGAAAAGACAGCAAGTTACAGAACAATTTCCATTAATGCAAATTTTACCATTTTTTCAAAATACGTCAACCACCGTCAAAATGCAAATTTTAGTTGTAAAAAGAAAATGCAAATTTTACATTTTTTTCAACTAAGCAATTGGAGGATACTTAGGTAAATTAACACATTTTTTTTACTTTTTTATTTTTAAACCTTTTTCACTCTTTCTCACACTTTTTCAAACTTTTTTCATTTTTTCACACCACAACACTCTCTCACCCATCTTTTTTTCAATATTTTTTCTTAATTTTTTTATCTTTTTTCTCCTTATTTCTTCCTCTAACCATCTCATTTCTCTTTACCCAAGAGTTGTTGCATTACATATTTACGTTCAAGGTATTATTTTTTTTAGGGGAAAATTTGTGTTAGATTCATTTGCATTATGCATCGTGTGTTCCTTGATCTATTACTTCTCAGATATCTTTTTGTAGTGCTTTTCTTTTAAAATCTAATGTTGTTTATATAATGATTACATGAGTATATATCATATATCTGTTAATGTTTTCATAACACTATGTTCGAATGTTTGATTGAAATGGAAGTCATGAAACATATGCTTTAGATACAAGTAGCAATTTATTTAAGAATTATATCAATTCATGTTCAATTAAGGTGGTCATCACGGGAGGATCCAGGACTTTGAGTCAGTGGTGCAAAAAATTTTAAAGACATACGTCACTAAAAATGTAACAAAAATAAGACTTTAACATGTTCACAATTTATGTTGCAATAGACCCACACAAATCTATTAAATTTACAATTGAGAATAATTTCTAATAGGAATCTCACACATGTCAGTTCATTATTTGTCCACCTAACATTCTCAATTGACACATCATTGCCAAGTGTTATTTTGATTTAAAAAAATTAAAAATCAATAATTAATAATCATTAGTTAATTGATAGTTATCAAATCATTCCCATTAATTGTGGTCAAAATAAAACTTCCAAAATTAAAACAAATCTGAAACAACACCATATCTCAGCCAATTAATCAGATTCCACCCAACATCACATAGCTAATTTTTTAGTCATTTGAGTTTCAAAATTATAAATATTGGCATCACTTTAGCATTTAAAACATGAATGCAAAAAAAAACAAAAAAACTAAAATTTGTTCTGAAACATAAAATTTGTTATTCTGAAACATAAATCCCAAAACAAAAAAATTAAAAAAAATACATTTATAATATTTTTAAATTCTAATTCTAATTCTAATATAACACATTATTACAGTTTTGTGTACATGATATGTTTTTATTGCAAACACAATAATAATCCATTTTTCAAACATAGTGGGGCAGAACCAACAAGGATTGGTCCAAGTGGTAACTGGACTTGGATCCCATCTCAAGGTCGGGTTCGAATCTTGGGTGTGGCAAAGACTGTTAGGAGGGGAGAACCACACGGGTCGGCAAAGCCGGAAACTCGTGGCCGGCCGGTTCCCAGGCGTAGTTTAGTCACCAGCAAAGCGGGTGGAAACTACGCGCCAATGACATGGTAACAAAAAAAAACGTAGTGGAACAGCAAATTCAAACTTGCAATTTAAATAATTCAATTTAAATATAATTTTATAGTAAATTAATAAATCGATAAACAAACTTTTTTAAACCAGTGATATA
Organism: Astragalus membranaceus; assembly: GCA_039519185.1. Lineage (NCBI taxonomy): Eukaryota > Viridiplantae > Streptophyta > Magnoliopsida > Fabales > Fabaceae > Astragalus > Astragalus membranaceus. The sequence continues at coordinate 82,964,920 of CM076846.1, read as the reverse complement.
CTAATTTTTTATATTTTGAAATTCTATTTCTAATCCAGCATATTCGAATATAGCAAACTTAAAGTGTTTGGTCCAAGTTCAAATACATCACATTAATTATAATTCTAATTCTAATTTTTTTCCAAATTATTTCCAAAATTGATTGACCTATTTTGAATTTCATTCACTACTTAGTAATTACAATCGACCATTATATGGTCCAGCTTATTCGTATTATACATATCATTAAGCAAATCCCATTATATGGTCCTTGACATTGAATGCTTTGTATTTTGGATTGAGACCAAATCATTTCATATTGTGTACTCATATTCACCAGTATCATGTCTCAATTTATTCTACACACACCTATACAATCGAAAAAGAATATGATCAATGAAATATTCATATGCATTAAAATATACTCATCTCCAATTATAATATTTTCAAATTCTATCATGGAACCGGATTCACATTTGTCACAATAGTCAAGGAATGTGGTGTAAAAGGAAATGATAATTGCGTGAGCTGATTTTTAATATGAACTTGATATTTTGTATATCCAAATAAAATTTTTAATTACTAGCTTTGTTGAGTTCAATATGTTACTATTACTTATAATAGTAATATATAGCTTTTGGTTTTGAAATGAGTGTTATTATTGACCACTAATATTAATATATGGCTCACATTTCAAGAAATCGAAAGTTCATTTCTCTCTCATGAGTCATACAATTTTTAGATGAATATTTTTGAAAGATAGCAAACTAATATAAATTTTATATTTTTAATAGAGATAGTGGTGTCTTTGTCAAAAAAATAGAGTTAGTGGTGAATATTATATATAATATTTACGCTAAAATATAGTAATGATAACTCTAATTAAAAATACTAATTTGTAAAATAAACTCATTTAGCATTATCCCTCCATTGACCATTTACGTTGTGTTTTGGCTAAGTTATGTTCAATTAAATTTATTTGTCATATTGTATACACATATGTAGGCTGTAAACAACTCTATATTCAAGCAGAAAAATGGTTTACATAATTCAGACATCATAAATTGTCCACACCCTAAACTTTAAAATAAATTAAGATTTTTCTAATACATATTTTAAAATGATAATGATTAAATACTTAGATTGAATTCAATAAGACATACTAATATATATATATATATATATATATATTAATATACAAAGAAAAAAATTTTAATATTCTATGTACATCAAATATTTTATTATCAATTAAGCTACTAACAAGATATTGTATACCCGTGCATCGCACGGGTCATACTCATATATATATATATATATATATTATTAATATATTTGTTGTTTGAAATTCTGCAGACGTAGGTGATGGAAGAGTTGTTTTGTTTCAACCATGGAGAATGTCCAAAAACTAATCAATTGGGTGTTGGATGGAGCATTGTAATTAGATCTCTTGCTGAAGTCTGTTATCTTTAGTGATTAGTTTAAATTTCTTTTTGCACAATTCCATTTCAAATTTATGGTGCATTTGATGCTACAAACGAATATCGGTTACAAATTAATGATTTGTTAAGTTAGTCAATGTTTAATGGAACGTTGCTTCTATGTACAGAGTCCTGTCCCATGTATGTTGCTGAACAGAAACCACTTTTTTTTAATAAAAAACCTCCAATTTTAACATCGGTTCTTAATTCACCAGATGTTAAAAATCAGTATTTCATATCGGATCTCATAGAAAACCGATGTTAAAAATCAATATTCATATCGGTTCCCATAAACAACCGATGTCAAATATATGCTTATATTTGATAAAAAATTGACTTTTCATAACGGTTCTACAGGTAACCGATATTAAAATCGTTTTTCGCATCGGTTCCGCACCCGATGTTAAAAGTGGCTATTTTTTATATCTCCTTTTTCGGCATCGGTTCAATAACCGATATGAAATGTAATTTTTAACCGATATAAAATGACATTTCTGCAGTAGTGATCATTAAGGGTGGCTCGGCAGCATGCCCTCAGCATAGATGAATACCAACAAGCTATTTTAATGGAGTTGGACCCGGTGGACGATGACAGGTTGGCTTCCCTAAGCAAAATTGAAATGAATAAAGCCAAAACGGCCCGAGCCTACAACAAACACGTCAAGCCAAAGAAGTTTGTTGAGGGTGACCTAGTGTGGAAGGCTATTCTGCAACTTGGGAGGAAGGATCCCCATTTTGGCAAGTAGTCCCCGAATTGGGACGGACCCTACATTGTAAGTGAAGTATACGACGGTGGGGCATTCCGTTTAATTACGTTCGACGGTGAAGAGTTCGAAACAAAAATCAATGGCAAATATCTCAAAGCATATTATCCTACTCTATGGGAAAGTATGCAAGGGAAAGAAAATTGGTAATTTATAAAGAAAATTGTCCTGGTGGTTCGCCACACACCGGTGGCCTGGTGATAAAAAAAGTTACAGACAGAAAAAGCCCCAATACTAATCAAGGGCAAACAACTACCTCATCTGCTCCTTTCAAAGACATCCCTCGCGACGTCCATTACAGCAGCAGCAGCATCGTCACCTACTATAACCTCATCCATTACCGCAGCGGCGACGTCGCCTGCTATAACCTCATATGTCTCAAAAGCAGTAACATCACTTGCCAAAGCCTCACCTGCCTCAGCAGCAGCTGCCTCTCCCAGTATCTCGAAACCCTAGGAGGGGGAATCCTTCAACGGGCATACTTCTGATACTGTCGCCCCCGCTTCAGCCGCAACGTCTTCCCTGAGGTGTGTAACCTCCTCGGCAGTAGGGGAGTTTCTGGAAGTTGGAGGGTCAATAGAAAGTGGTGGCTTATCAAGCATGACTTCAGTAGGGGCCTCAACATTTTCTTGATCGAAACGGGTGAGAGCTTGCTCATAAGATGACATCAGGGCTCCCCGTCCCTCGACGGCTTGGCGTAGAGCAGCACGGCTCTTATCTAGGTCCGCCTCTAAGCCAGGTCGCTGTGGGAGGAGGTGTGCGAGGGGAGGATCAAATGCTGAGCTGCGACGGAACAATTCAACAAAATCAGAAGAAATGGCAGTGAGCTTATCTGTTTCCACCGAATGCTGAGGGGTAAGAGAAGCTAGCTCCGCCTGGAGGGAAGTGATTTGGTCTTCAATGGTCTTTATCCTGCAAGCAATCCTTTCATGTTGAGCAATAATCTCTTGTTTGGTCTGGCTGAGGGAAACGAAGGTCGCCTTGTAACCATCCTTCTCAGCACGAAGGGAATCCAGCCGATGCAAAGAAGCCAAGGCCCGATCCTGAGTTATAGCCATAGGCCACAGCCGTCGTGTCCTTGGTAACCATCGCGCAGTCGCTTCGAATAACGCGAGGCGCCAGGTGTCATCTGACGGAAGGTTAGTCGCTTCAAACGGTCACATTAAGTCATGTCAAGGGATTTTTGCACCATCAGTCACGTCCTCGCGACCATATAACATCACAAAAAGGGGGCAATTGTTAACACCCAAAAATAATTAGGTCGTAGGCCGAGGGCTGAGTGAGGAAAAAGAGTAGAATTGGAGTGCTGAGGCAGGCCACTAGACAAAGATTTAAGAGATAATTGCCAAGAAGAAGAATCCAGAGAAGCCCTCGGGGGATATCACTAGACAAACTCCCCGAGGAAAGGGTCAGCCCGAGGATCAATGAGCGAGGCCGAGGGAGAGCAAAGCCTCGGCCTATAGAGTGCAACGGCCAGGGTGGGCTCGGGTGCCTGAGTTACTGTCCGAGGATGAAGGTTAGCTGAGTAAGCTAAGTGGCTGAGGTAAGGCAGGTTTGCTTGGAAGGCAAGCAAGAGAGAAGCACAAAGACAGAACGTGGGAGCAGTTGAAGATCAAGCGAATGAGTGAAGCCTTGAAAAGCGGAGTGAGGGAGTTCACCCCACTAACCGTGCTAGTGAAATCGTGGGTGGTTACTCCGCCTCCTTAGGGCTTAGGAACAATGATAGTCGTTGATCTTAGATTGATCCAACGGTAGGGAAATGTTGGCTATAGTAGTGGTCGACAAGGGCCTGTGTATATAAATAGGAGAGCAATTGTAAAGAAAAGACACATCAATCAATCCAAAACTCTACATTTATTTTATCTATCTTCCTTTCACTCAACCTGACCCTTTCTAGAGGAGCCGGGATACCTACAGTCAAGGAACCGAGTTCCCTCCTTAGCGCAATTGCTTGAAGAACAGAGGAATCAAAACACTTGTTCAAACCTCTAGTCGAATCCACGGCTAGGGCCAAAGAGTTTGACACAGGAAACATTTTCCAAATAGTTACAACTTTTACAACCTTCCTAGGCTAAAAGTTCTCTTGGTAGCTTTCTTCACACAACTCTACCTACTGTTCTCACACCTAATACAATCCTTCTGATCTATTAGGTAGCTTCTAAAACTAGAGCAAACCACTTCTCAAGCACTACAACAACACATGCTACTTGAGAAGGTTTCTAACAGGTTTCCTATTGAGTGTTTGGGTTTGTGGGATTTCTAGAGCTTGGTTGATACAAATGGTGTTTCAACGAAACTAAAACACAAGCAAAAATACATACTCAGATAAAGAATGAATCCCTACAGTTATGAAGTAGCTGAGTATGGATGAGAGAAAACTTGACACTTGAGAAGATTGACAGATTTGAGCTCAATGTACTCTCACACGATTCAGCGTTGATCCAATGCGTTTATTTATATCTGAATATATGTGTAATAACCTCTGGTCCATAGAAAAGAGTCATTGGAAAAATATTATAGTAGTTTGTAGCCGTTGGAGAGCTTTTGTCTTTAAGATAGTTGTGTTTCTACACTTCTGCAGAAGACAACGGTTTTACAACTGTCATGACTCTTCTCAACTCTGATTCTTCTCTTCTGTGAGTATTCTGAAGATGATGCTTCTCAAGTTGATACTTCTCGAGTCGATGCTTCTTATGAAGATGTTTCTTGTATGACTCTTCTCATCGTGACCCTTCTGATCTTGACTCTTCTTGACATGATGCTTCTCAACTTGACTCTTCTCATTTGATGCTTCTCATCTTGATTCTTCCGAGGACCCTTCTCATGATATTTTATCATGACACTTCTGAGGTTGAGTTTTCTTCTTATTCTTCTCATGTTGACACAGATTGTGATTACCCTTCTCATGATGATCTTTCTCAAGTTTACCCATCTGGTCTTGATCTTTGATCATGTCAAGAGAAGTTGTGAACACCCAATTTTCACCGGTATTTTTCAATTTTTTTAGAAAAATCATCATACAAATATTCGATTCTTAATCCCTCGGATAGGTTGTTTTGCGCTAATTTACCAATTTTGCATTATTTGGGTGGTTGAACAAAAATATATTTAAAAGGGAAAATAGTAATAAAAAGGGAGGTACAGAAAAAATTATTATTACAAAAAAGGGGAGTGTCCATTTACATGCATCTACATGACTAGGTCCAAATTACAAAAATACAAAAATAGGCCTCAACCCAAACGGGCCCAAAAGATAATAAAACACAATAAAATAAAATATAGAAGCCCAAATCAGCCAGCCAACGCTGCTGAGGTTTCAGCTCAACCCTAGTCTCGGCAGCCGCACTCTACCCTAGCTTGCTGAGGAAGGCTTCTCCTAGCTGGACCAGACCTGGCCATAACCTGAAAATGGAAGGAAAATGTTTGAGTCATATATTCTTGATTCAATTTTTTACCAATAAAAATCCAGCGAATTCAACAGTATAGAGGACGACAACAACAGAGACGGAAAAATCGAAAAAATCATTAGGAATTAGGGATTCACATTGAAACCCTGATCACACTACTAAGTTCAGAGAGGTTCTTTCCGGAGAAGAGAGGGGCAGTAGCAGTCATCTTATTTTCAATAGCAAAAAAGGAGTCTATTCAGAAGCTGGATAATTAGGTTGTCCCTTCTGTTCCATTGTGTGTTAATTTTCGTTTGGCTAAAGTGCTCCGGGGTCCCTTATCTTTATTTAAAGTAACGATTTGGTCTTTTATCTTTTTTTTGTCCCAAATCAGTCCTTTATGTTTTAAATTTTTGACACATAAATCCTTTTCTGTCCCAAATCAGTCCTTTATGTTTCAAATTTTTAACACATAGATCCTTTTTTTTGACACATAAATCAGCAC